>OOFC01014749.1:48214-72031 GCA_900323345.1 Pseudochromis fuscus
AACAACATGAATAGAATGGAAATAAGAAACTGTGGTCAATTTTCAGTTATTATATTTAATCATTTTGGAGATAAAAACCAGGGTGACCAATCATGATATCCCAGAAACAAACAGAGCCGCTGCACAAGGCGGTAACATCATGAACCAAGAAAGAGACAACCCAATCAAAAGATTAACAAACTGACTTTTGAATTAACTAACTCTGTGTACTTTATGACATCCCTTTCAGAATTTGATTAAAATCCCGTGTCACAGACTGGGAAATGGTACCTTATGCACTGTAGACAGCGAGGCTTATACAAACATACAATTAAAACATAAAACAGGCCCAAATCAAGTCCATGTTTACTTAGCGGATCAAATCCAGCAATCTCTAACCAAGTATTGGCAAGCACATTGTAAAAACTGTGCCCTGAACAAGAGGAACACTTCTTTCTCTTCTTCTTCTTTTAAAACGCAGCAGTTTTTGTGAGGCAGTCTTGCATCCAACGTCTGTCAATCAGCAGGCAGCGGCTCCTGGGTGGGCTCTGTAAAAGATCACGGGTGAAGTGGAGGATCTGACGATGAGGTGCATGTCCATACACTTCAGCCTAATGAGTTTGTGTCCAAAAATAGCATTTTTAACATTGAGGCTGAAGTATGTTCCTTGCTCCAAGGTTGGACGTTTGGGGGAGGAAAGAAAGATGGTTTAGGAAAAATCTGAGTTAGATCAATGTCGGTGATGTTACTAAGTGACCACCCGGTTTGCAGCGACGTTAATGAGCCCCCCCACAGGAGCTGAGAAACTGCTGTGCCAAATCCATATCGCACATGAAAAGCTATCTGCTGCTCTTTGGTCACAAATAATTTAAGTAAGTAACTGTTTCATACCCACTTCAAAGATTTGGTCATTTGCACATCTCCTGCTTTTGTAAAACATGTCCTCAGCTCGTAGTTTCAGAAACACAAGGACAGACATGCAGTGGTTACTTTTCCAGGCTAATAATGGTCAAACGTGGTTTGTTTCCAAAGATATCAGGCACAGAGAAAACTATCACTGACACTAATCCATAGATTGATGACATTAGTATCAGACCTGTGTTTGGATGCCGCTCCTGGGAGTCTACGGACCAGTGACCCAGAATAACAGGCTTGTAGATACAGACAGGCTTCCACTGCACTGGCACACAATAGCACCGTCTAAAACTCAAATGGTCCAGAGGTAGTTCAACAGTTTTCCTCAGCCAGCTCCTACCACACTGCCCTGGGGGAAAGTTGAAGCCAGGTTTCTGCCTGCTCAGTGCCTTTAGACATTATTTCTGATGCTTAGTTTAACTATGCGTAGCTTCTTGTTTATGTATAGTGGTGAACGGGTGCCCGGCTGGATCTGCCTAATTTGCCCCGGTCATGAGGTTGTGAACCTGCACAGCAAACTTGTGTAGTGCACCATTTATTCAAACGTGTTCGCTTCAACAAGCCCCGACACAAGCCGATGGGATGCAGCTTTAATACGCACACATCTAAGGAGGTGGTCCTGGTGCTTTTCTCGAGTAGCCATTTAAGCAGCCACAACACACTTGTAAACACAAAACACGCCATTATGAAAACAATGTTTCCGATTGCGGTTCCCTGAGGGGGGGGCTAACGGAGGCAACATATTGGACTCAAATGTGACTTTTTACATTCATAATGATGTAGAGTCCTTCCAGGGGGGGCAGTAAGTTTCCAGCGGGGTCCTCAAAATGGAAAGCAGCAAAAGGAAATCAGTGCAAGCTTTTTGTTGTGAGGGAAAATTGCTTTTGGACAACAGGAGGCTATTGACAGGCTGTTACAGCAAAACATTTAAATGGCAGCAGCAAAGAAATACATCAATATACCCACACTGCAGCTTTTTACACAAGCCTGCTTAAAGTATTACGTTTGGCACTGAAAAATGCAGTTGGCACACAAAATTACAAGACTGAATAGTTGGGCACCACAGTTTGTAAAAAAAAAAGAAAAGAAAACTCTGCATTATATGATGTTGCAATACAATAAATCCAGTTTGCTTCATGATAACTTCAGCACCATAATGACACATCATGAAATCCATGTTGAACTTCTATAATAGGGCAAAAAAAGCATGTTTGTGTTTTGTTTGTGAATGCTTGTCCCCCCACAGTGCTGTTTGTTACAAGCCGTTCATTGTAATTGTTAAGTTCCTCCACCCAGGAGGTTGTTTTCGCCTACTTTCATTTGTTAGTTCCCTTTGTCTGTTTGTCCATTTGTTAGCAACATTATGGAAAAACTACTGAACAGATCACAATTATTATTATGTTTTTTTTATTTTTTAATATAAGGAAGAAGGAAGCAGTAGGTTCAAAATGAAAATGTTTCGTTTCTTCAGGTAATACTTTGTCACATCTTCATGGATTTTGTTGAAAATGTAAATACACACACACACAGGATGATAATGTCTACAATCTGAGATAATTTGGCAGCAAGTGGACATTGGTGATTCCTTGTCGGAGGTTTGTGCTCTCTGAATGCTTTCTAGTAACTGTTTTAACTTCCCAAGTCTCAACATTTGGTGCTCAGGTAGCTGAGGACTGTGGTTGTGGCTCCGGTGCTACAGCGGGTCACCTACAAAAAGTACGATTGTGTGTTTGATCCCCAGCTCTTCCTGTCCATATGTCGAAGTGTCCTTGGGTAAAACACTGAATCCTAAGTTGCTCCTAATGGTGGCAGCTGAATAGATGAATGAGGGGGCTTGTGAAGTGTTTTGGGACCTCGCTATGGTCAAGAAAGCGCAATATAAATCTACTCGATTTACCATTTGTATCTGATTTTAGCCCAGGGGTGCTCAATCCTGGTCCTCGAGGGCCGCTATCCTGCATGTTTTAGATGTCTCCCTCTTCCAACACACCTGATTCAAATGAGCAGGATCATTATCAGGCTTCTGCAGAGCTTGATGATGAGCTGATCATTTGAATCAGGTGTGTTGGAAGAGGGAAACATCTAAAACATGCAGGATAGCGGCTCTCGAGGACCAGGACTACCCACCCCGGTTTTAGACTGACTTGAGCTGATAAGCATTTAGCAACTGTAACTGAATCTGCTCGTCAAATAAAAACTGAGGACATCCAGCCAGCAGCATTTACTGGTAGATCTGTACTGCACTTGGAAGTAGTGCTTGGTACTTCTACTACACACCTAACCATATCTTATCCAAACACTTTGTTCACATTACTCTCTCATCTGGTCATAAAGCACGTGGGAATGATTTGTGCACCTGCTCATTATACACCCCATCATTTGCACATCACTTGGAGAAGACAACACCCACTGGAGCTTTTCCAAAAACTTTAAGCGTGTACAGTGAGGGGCTTTTATAGAGACTATTAAACAGCTCTTCTGCAAAGACCGTTTCAAAAGGGGCGAACTGTACTACAGTAGACCTGCAGCGGGCATCTAGTTGTCAATCCGTCTCTGCAGCTTTGTGGTTTCAGCTCGCCCCCGAGGAAGGTTTGTAATCAGCACCTGTGGACGCTTTTCACATCTCCTTACTGCTTCTGCTCTGGCTCTTCATCAGAAGCCGCCCTCCAGCAGGTGTTCATCAGGCTGCTCCTGTTTGATCAAACTTGCTCACAGTGCATTAGCGAGTTATTTTCTTCAAGGTGATTAACTGTCTACAGCGCCTTCAATGCCTTTCAGATCACACTGGATTCATGAATGACCACATGCAGGGATCAAACACTGGTAACTACTACTACTACGACTGCATCACACGTTCTGAATTACACTTGATGTTCTCTGCTTCTCCACTTTGATTTCCCTATAATGTAGGAGTTGAAAGAATTATTTCCTAGAAAATCTCTTAAAAGTTTAAACCATGTAAGTAGCTTAGAAAACACCAAATATGTCTTTCACATGTGTGCTGATGAACAGAATGCAGTTGCCCCAAACCTGAAGCATTATATCCACTTATTGAAAATGACACATATCACGTTGATGGTAAGCCTCACATCTTCTGCTGCTTAACGCTGGGCAAACTTATGTCAAACTTCCATCATGAGATGATTTGTAACAGAACATCCTGTGTGCATGATATTGTCGAGTTTATGGTGGACCACTGGATCAGGATTAAGCTTTTTTTTTTCTAGCCAGACACATGTCTAGCTTCTCATTCTAAGCCAAACCATGACCACTGTCTCCTGCAAAGGCCTGAATGAGCTCTCGCAATGAACAAAAAAAAAAGAGGAGGAAACCCCTGCCACCTTTAAAACAGAGCAGTGGAGAAATATGTAGAGGTCTGCAGGGAAATATAAAAACGCAAAGTGAACTGGGGCCAAAGCCACAAGCAACATGGAGAACGTTGTCATTCAAATCTGACAATGTAGCTTATTTCACTTCATATTACAAGGAAAGAGTAAATCCTGTTCAATAAAATGATCCGGGCACAGAGGTATATTTCCTATGTGCCTCCTGCAGTGCCAAATATATTGCACAATAAATTGTTCATATTTAATCTATGTGATGATTTAAAATGACAGATAATGTCCTTAAAATACCATTGTCCATTTAGGTCTGAGTGGTGATTGCTCCATGTCTTTAGTATCCGTGGTGTTGTGTTTTCATCTTTATAAAGTTGAGTCTTGTCTGGAATAAATTAGTTGAACTCCAGGATAAATTCTCTATTTTAATTGTTACTTGTGAGCAAATTTCTTTTTAAACAAAAATGGTTGAACGCGGTGCTTACTTTGAACTTCCAGGCATTAACTCGCAACCTGAACAGTACCTCACTTCTGTCAGCCTAATTTCTAAATAGTCTCACATAGATGTCAAGGCAGTGTATATCCATTTTTTATGTTCAGACTCTCCTATAATTTACTCAAAACATGATGGATGGAAGCTTGACAGTGCTCGCCTGACTGTGCAACACAAAGCGAACGGCTGGCTCGTGTCCATAGCTTTAGCTGCTGTTGACATGAGCAAAATAATTCTCGCGGGTTTGGCCGCGAGCTGCTTGTAGAATCTCGTGAAGCAATCCCCGTAATCCAGCAAGATGCAAAAAGTCAGGAATGGGGGGATCTGCCTGCAACCTCTGTCTGGACTCAGATGTATTAGTTTTCATCGCAGTGACCTGTTAAACTTATCGAGGTCCAGAAAAATCAATCCATCAAACGGAGCTCATATCCTCTCTGCAGAAGCTGGGCCAAACTGGGCTGGCAGCCGCTGCTGTAGCCCAAACTGCCGGCCACATGGATCCAATCATCTCACCCTGGAGCACTGGCATCTCTGCGAACGCAGGCCAACAACTACCGCTTTTACAACCTCATCTTTACAGGCGTACGGTTCTTTCGCACAGCTACACAATATTAATAAACATGTGTGTACACAGGAAGTTGAGCGCAGAAATCCTCCAGGCAGCAAGTGTTGACAGGGAATGAGTAAGTGAAAAGGGGGCAGGTGAGGAGTGCTGCTCACCACCAAGTGGGAGGACGGCCAAAGCAAACGGTTTGACAGGACTAAGCCCTGACTGACACGCTTCACACAGCGTAGAGATGCATCATGTTTGTCACACACAGAACTAAAATAACTCCTCGGTGTCACAACAGGCCAAATCAAATTGGATGACTTCAAGGAATAGTCCAAGATTTTGGGAAATAACTTTATTTGTTTTGGGGTCATTTTGCCACAAGTTATACAAGAAGATTGATGGCAGTCTAATTTTTGTGTGGTAACCACAGTCAGCAGCATATTAACCTAGCTTGGTGGTGGTAAGGGTAAATGGCTAGTTTCACTCTGTCAGCACATCTAAAGCTCACTAATTACTGACTTACAATCTTGCTGGTTTAATGTGTCCAAAAAGTGAAGCACATAACCTCTGGAATGCTACAAATTGTCACTGCATTTACAGTACACGCATGCAAGTGGTATCAATCTTCAGCATTGGGGTTTTTTCCTTCTTGCTGAGAGATGGATGCAAATTATTTCTTTAAAGATTACATCTATCTGTGAGCAATGATGCGATTTAAGTATTTTTGCACCATGGTAGAAAACTAAATGTAGCACCTATGCTTTTACAACATTTCCAATTTACCCAGCAAAGTTGAAACATCCGATCTGGATACACAAATATAATCAAATGCGCCAATGCAAAAGGCAATTTCAAAACGCCATTTGCAGCTAAAAGCCTGCTGTTAGCACGGCTGGAACTGAAATCTACAGTACTCAGTGGGAAATGTGCACAGAAGTGCAACAAAGAGAGCGACATCCGGTTGAAACCTATATCTATATGTACACCTCCATCTGTTAGTTCTGCATAGGAACCCTCAGTCATATTACAGCGGGCCCCAAGGGAACTTTTCTTCAAGGCGGGAAACTAATGGAGGACAGGGATGTGAGTAATCAGAGCAGAATGGGCAGGAACGGACGACCACAAGTGGCTGGTGCTCGTCGGGGGAATCTGGACGCAGAGGTTAGGCAGGGATAGGAAAACCACACTGGAAAACTGACTTGGGAATGGCATCTGGTTCCCATATCCACAGTGTATCACAATTAGCCGGCATAAAATGACTTTAATGTGTGTGTATGTGTTTGTGAGTGTGTGTCTGCTTGTTGTTATGTGTTGGATGTTTTTTGTGGGAGTGGGGACTCGGTGAACTGGGGAAACTGATAGTGCGACTGGTTGTATGTGCTGTTTCGCACAGTGTCAAGATGCAAATTAAACATGGATGAGGTTCTCAGTTGGGGAGGGTCTCGTCATTCCTGAGGAGGGAGATGTTTAAACTGTTTTAACACAAATTGTAGGCATAAAAAGCCAAACATCTGAGCCAGATTTTTTTTCGGTGCAATACGTAAGCAAATTTCTGACCCACAAAATTCCTGTTGTGGATATTAAATGTTGAATAAAGGACAAAGTTCCAGTTGGAAAAGTATTTCTTTCACTTCTTCTGTTGATTCGATTAGAACCACATACTGGCTGCTCTACATTTCTCATCATTTGATGTTGTGAGCCGGAGGAAAATTCCTCTCAATCACAAAGCTGTCAAGTCTTAAAAAGCGAGCATCGCATTCTGACTGTGCTAATTCTCCGACGACGCTAACGTAGTGACAGTCAGTTTTCCCTGTGAGTATTCAGCTTGCTCAGCCAGCCAAGGATCACTACTGGCTGTTTCAAAATCCAGTGAGTAAACCTCAAGGTTGGCCCGAGCGCTGCGGATCGTCATTTACTGACAAACAAGTGCTGCTGATGGGCACGGCATAAGCGCAGGACTGACATCTAAAAGGTCAAACTCTTAATGTTGTCACATCCAGTGCCAGTAGGCTTCTTCAGGCACCGCTGCCCTTATGAGTTCAAATAAATGCTGTCATGTCACATAGATCCACTTTCAGCTCTCGGCGGGGCCACTTCAGGGCCAAAGCCTGTGCATATGTCTGAGCTCCTGCCCTCTCCTCTGATGTTATGTCTGTTAATGGCCACTTTCTGTTTCGAAATACAGTAGAAAGTGTAAACGAACGCAGCCCCTGAGTATGCACGACCTCCTTTAACTGCAGCTAGAGGTTCACTTTAGATGAGCACCTTCTCCTCCTGTCGGGCCAAAGTGATCAAAGTCCGGCTGGAGTATGTTTTATTAACAGGTGTGGAGCTGCGGTGCATATCAGATGAAGGGTTGAGGGTGCTGTTCTGCTTCACCCCCACATTGCCTCTAATCCCTGTACCGCAGCTGCATTATTCATACACTGTGACAGATCATCTCAACCTGCTTCGCTGAAAATCTCCGCTGATGAAGCAGGGAGGTGCAAACTACACGTCAAATACAGACGCAGACACAACCCGCTTTATTTATCTCATGGTTAACGTGGCTGAACTCCTGCATGTGCTGCACTGTAACCGGCTTGGCGCGAGACTCCAGTGTGGTACAGAGACATGCTTCGTGGGCTGAAGTGGGTTTGATATTTCCAGCATTGTATCATTTTCAAATACTTCCCCTTCCCTTCTGACCAGATTTCAAAGCATGCTAGTTTCTCTCCCTGTCTGTATAATTTTAATTTAGTATGGCATTCAGTCTGCGCAACAAACGTACGGCAGCGTTGGTGGGTACTCGAGTGCAGCCTCAGGGATGGTGTTTTATGCTTGATTGGTGCTAAATGGTGTGCACACACAGTGGTGGGTGCTTGGGGTTGATGTTTTGACATGAACCGCCGTTACGGACTTGCAGAAAGATGGGAAAAGAAGATTAAAAAAACAAGTAGCGAAGACATGATCGTTTCGCCCCGGCTGTCATTTCACAGGCTTTATGTACAGTAAAGAAAAACATACTGTATCTCCAGTTTCTGTGGCGACAAGAGGCAAAATACTCCTCATGTAAATTCTCACCTCAACCCATATCTGTATCAGGCCTCCATTTATATATTTTTTTCCAAACAAGGAGAGATAGCCAACAAAACCTTCTTGATAACTGGCTCTGTGATGTAAAATTGACATAAAAACTCGAGCAGTGGAAAAAGAAGGGAAATCAAAACAAAGCAAATCACTTTTCCATGTCTAAACGGCAATCGCCGAGCCGCCAATGAGGATCTCTCCTGATGAGTTCTGATTGAGGAGATCTATTCTCTTTCTGTCTCAGCAACCGCAGGTCCCTGTCCATTCATCAGCGGCTAAGTAACACTTAAGTCACTGAGATCTGTAATGACTTCTGCAGCGGTCGGTTTGTTTGGTTAGTTCCGAGGGCTGTGTACAATTTACGCAGCGTTCCCAGAGTTATAGTGGTGGGCTGCTGAATATTCATAGCGATGTGTCCCCTGCCATCCCCTGGGTGGGCACACCGAATGAGAAACCACATGAGATCACTTACTACTGTCTCTTTTTCAAGAAGCTGGTATATTTCAGAAACAGATTTGGTGAATCTTTGTCAGATCGCTGCAATTTTTTTGAACACTTGCCTGTTTTTTTGTTTTTTCGGGCTCTAAATTATGGTCTTTTTTGTTTGAGTTATAGGACCACTACCAAATACTTCCAACACACTGGTTTACTCATATTGATTTCATGAGTGAGTGACCACAACTGGGACATTATCAGGTAATCATGCACCGTTGGATAATGTGTCTCAATCCCAACCCTACATATACCTAAAAACAAGTATCGTCTACATTTATTGGTAAATACAACCTCTCCTCCCGTACATTTCAGAGGCGCTCCTTGGACTTGTGCCTGCTATTGAAACATCTCACAGTATGATTTTATTTGTCAGATGTAAGGCCTGGCGAGGGAGGCTGAGAAGCAAGACCACCTGCACTTACTTATGTCCCAGAACCCCAGGAGCGAGTGTCTGAGGAGGCTCAGAGGATTAACTTACGACTTTTACAGCTCAGCCGGCACATGCTATTATACCTATTCAATCACATTTGCCTCTGGACTATAAAAAATCTTAACAGAGCACACGCACATGTACCCACACACACACACAATGTGGCCCGTTTGACCCGGTTATACAGCAAACTGTCACAAGCCCTGGCGCTTATGTCTGTATGTATGTGTTTCTCTTCATCTTCGGGGGAACTCTGAAGTTTTCCATCTGTTAAGAGGAGTGAATCTGTGATCACCCAGCAGCGTAATGAGGTGAGATAATCTCTTCGGGTTCGGGTAGCTGGCAGGGACGGATGCTGGTAGCAAGGATATTATAAACCAGACTGCCTGGATGACAGGGACAAGGGTCCCTATTAAAGCAAGGACGTGATGAGGAGATTATTTTAATAAATAGTCAGGCTATGTGGTGCAACTGAGGCTCCTGCCAGCATATTTGCCATAATAACTTTTTTTCACACCAATTGTAAAATCATAATTTTATACTGTGTGTACTTGTTTGTTTGTTTGTTTTACCATTTAACCTATTGCTTATTTATTTATTTTACTTGCCAAAAAATTGGAACCTTTATAACACTCTTACCTCTATAAACTCAAATTTAACCTTTTAAACCCCAAGGTCCCGAAATTGGGGGACCCTGAGACTTGTCTCTGGTATTTTGCTATAGCTGAAATTTCAAAATAAGAGCTCGGGGCTTATGGGGTTAATATTTCAATGGCTTAGCTTAGTATGATGATTGAAAACAGGATTAAACAGCTGGCTACCTCGACAACTCACTAAATAATAACTTAATAATCTTAATAATCTCACTGTATCAATCTGTACAAAAATCTGAGTGTTAAAACTTCATGTTTCATGGAGGATTACATGCAGGATCAGCTGGATTTCCCATTGTTTTCAGGACTCTGGGTGAATTTTACAGTCAAGAGAGTGTTTATCGATCTTCTCCAACCCGAAGTAAGAAAGTGGAAGATGATCCTCCCCAAATATCTTAAGCTATCTTTAATGTAACCTAATGTAAATTGCACTTGACTTCTAACAGTGCATGAGTTGCGACTACTTTAACAGTGTATAATCTTATACCCTGCTGTCATATTGTACTTGTGCTGGGTTGTTTTTACCTTCACAGAAGAAGATGTGAAGCAGGCATACTTACAGGAGGTCCTGAAAGAGAGAGAGGAGGAAAATAAGAGCATGGTTAGCGTTAGTGTTTCCAATCAGTGATCAAACAGACACAGATCATCCATATTCCACTGAAACCACACATCCAAATAACTAAGAAGGGAAATCAGCCTCTAGCTGAGAATTATTTCTTTGGGAAGGAACATTTCACAAAGATGCATCTCTGCCTTGGTGTATTCACTGCGTACTCTATAACCCTACAGTCATCTTACCTATGGCGTGTAACAATAGCATTGTGACAAAAGATTCCTGTCTATTTTCCATGTAGTCCAGCCAACAATGGCCACCAGGCCTGGTGATCACATTTTACATTTGTAAGTGGCTCTGATTTCACTGCTACAAGGGGTTGTGTGCTTGTTAAAAAAAATCCCCCCACGTTTTTGTGAGGTGACACTCGTCTTTTTCCCAATTACTGCTGCTCTAAGGACTGTGTGCCAGCGCACTTCAGGGCTCCCCAGAACCCTGCAAATCATTTTAGGTCTTTAGGTTCTTATTAAAAAGGTACCCAGCTGCTTTACCCTGACTTTTTTTTTTCTTTACAAGTCCTATGTCCTTGAACTGTTCTTCTTCATGACCAGTACAAATCGCTCCTACAGCTGGGGCATTTAAGGAGCCGTGTGTTTGAGGCTTGCAGGGCTGCACTTCTGTACCGTTGTTTTATGGATGGTTGAGTTACAGTAGAGCACTTAGGTTTTAATAAACCTGCTACACTGTGTGTTTTTTTGACGTGTCCCACTGTGTCAAATGGCCCAGTACAAGTTTTTCAACAAGCAATTATGGAAAATCAGAGAAGTAAATGTGATGAAAAAGGTACAATTTCCTGCAAAGCACTCAAAAGATTTAGGGGACACAACTATTGCAATGTCTCAATGGCCAGTAACAGTATAACCATGTAAAGTTAAATATTGTAGTGTGTGACATCATGTGAAGTAATACTTTCATTGTCAATTATTCACCAAGCTTCACGTTTACTGGGAATTCAGTTTTTTTCAAACCTCCTGCTTTTGGTTGCAGGTATTTAATGGGAAATGTGATTGCTCATATAACGGTAAAAGTTGTTATCATGCTCTAAGATGACACAAATGTTCCAGCACAGCTGCAACTGGGCTTTTAAAATCACTTTTTCCAAAGATTTATTGTGAAGAAAGCTGCTTTTGTCCCCACTTGACACTGATGCACCACTCTAAGGTTACATTGCTCGAGCTGCTGAGTCTGAGCTTCAATTCCTCCTTTTTGTGAGTGCAGCTACCTGAGTAACAAGTCTTGATTATTCACATATAGGGAAAATATGTGAGGAAATGTCTAACACTTTCCAGCATTGACCACCTGCTAGAACAGTTTGACACTGTGGCTGAGACTGGTACAAAACCTTTTTCATCCTCAAACTGTCCTGCCACACTTTTCCTTTCCATATGTTGCCAGTAAGCAAACAAGAGATCCTAATGAAGTGTCCCATTCATTTTTAATGCATAGGTAAATATCACTGTGTCTTTTTCCTATTTGTTCTTTCTGTCAGCTGCAGCCAAGTCTGGGCAAAAGCTTCCTCCTCGCCTTTGTAGATGAGTAAACTGCAAAACACCTCAGCATGAATTTGTGGGAAACTCACAGCAGCTTAGTTACTTTTGGTTAAAGTGAATCATGAATTAAATATGCTTCCCTTCAACATCCACCAGTGTTGAGAACTTAAAAGAGGGAAATTGGATTTGCAGAAGGCTTACACTGCAGAATTCAGCACGCCGGTGCCCATCAAGGACTGAATTTTTCAGCCGTATAAATAATGTCTCCTAAATATGTTTTCAGTTTTTTTTCCTCCTGTGAAACGGTACACACAGTTCGACACAAAAATGCAGCAAGGTGCCATCATATGGAGTTGTTTTGAGTGTTTCTGGTGGTTTTAAATTAGATCTATTCCACTTTTTGAACTCGCTGACATGTCCAAGCTGTAAATTTATGGGAAATTACTGAACTAGAATCAGACTTAGAGTGAAGTGGCTAAACTGAAAATGACATTTTATACATATACACTACCGTTCAAAAGATCACCCTATCAAACCAATAGTTTTCCAATGACAACAATGATCATGTACAGACTGAGGGATCTAGCAGCTTGTTCTACCTGCTTTACTCTGATTACAGATGTTTCAGACTTGACGGGAAACACTTGTGTCTCTCCCACTGTCAGACACAGGAGAGGCAGAGATATGGTTGGGGGATGTTTACATTTACTCAGTATAACTTGATGTTGTGGTTGCTGTTTGTGTTCAGTTGTAGTTTACATGTTTTGTGATACTTGTTTTGGTAAAATTGGCCAAATTGTTTTTTGTAGGGTGACCCCAAACTTTTGAACAGTAGTGTATATATTAAAAAAAAAAAACTCCTAAAGCTTCACCCTCATAAAACCATTAAATGCCAGCAGTACCGTATTTTCTGGACTATAAGCCGCTGCTTTTTTTCAACGCTTTGAACTTAAACACCAGTGTGGCTCATGTATCGGCGGCACGAAGCTCGTTCACTTTTTACAAGCTAGCAAACTCCGTGCCGCCGATACATTTAGCCTCGTCACATCAGACCCGGTCAGAGTGGACCACATGAAACTGTTTGAATAAATTCAATAGCGGTTCAATAGTCCGAAAAATACGGTACTTTTTAAAAAACTGCACATAAGTGACCATGTAGATAAAAAGCTGCTGTGTACTTTGCTTAAACTGTTTTCTGACAACACACTCCATCCCAGTTCATAAAGTAAATTGGTCTTTTCGACAGAATGGTGAGGCCTGTCATTCCAATTGTTCTCTATTGTCTGCCATTCACAGACCACTGTACCTCTCCAGTCCAGACATCGTGAGTGGGTATGATTGTTTGCTTGTTTCCAATTGATTTGTCAAGAGGAAGCTATTCAGATTGTCCACATTTGCTCTGGCTGAACAGCAAGCGAAAAAAAAAAAAAAAAAACTGTCTCTGCACAATGGTGCCATTTGAAATATGTTGGCATGGTGGATGTTTATTGGAAAGTTAAGCACTGCATAAACAAAGCCTGGCGGTGTTTCAGATCTGCAGCGAACCAGAACATTGAACTGTTGTCTCTCTGTCATTTGATTTCCCATTTTTTCATCGTCCCTGGCTTTCAAGTGGTGCACTGGATCACTTCAGCATTATGCAAGTAAAAAAAAAAAGGAAAGGCAGAGTGCCCGACCACGCTGATCCACATCTCAAAATACAGAAAAAGATGCCAATTAATTTGAAGAAATCAAAAATGAAGGAAGTAATATAATCGTTGATACTCAAATAGCTGCCTAGGTTTAATTCCTTTAACTTTAAAAAGTAGTGTCTGGATGTGGTGGTTAAAGCAGCAGTGTTTTCTTTTACCCTCACAGACAGTGTTTGTTTCTCAGGCTGTGAAACCAAACCGCTCCCTTATTACTCTACCTCAGTAAAACTCAGGACCTTGCTTTGCCCTGTCTCTCTAATTTCTTTTTACAAGGGCGATACTTTTTGTTCCAGAGCGTTTGCCGTGCTCGGCTGCACTGTGCTCCCGGTGCCGAATGCCTACACACCCGAGAGCCCATTATCACTTTCGCTATCAGGTGAACCGAGTGTGGATGCAGCTCCCTGCCAAGTACACGCTCTCGCTGTGAATTCAATTTGTGGCGACACTTTCCGTCTGTGGGAGTGTCACTGCACAACATGTCCTTTTCCTAGATGCTCGAGGCCTCGGGCCGGGCCAAGTTTCTTGAGTCAACTCAGGAGAGAGTGTGTGGGAGGAGGGAGGGGAGATTGGAGATCCTGAATACATTACGACAACTTGTTGCTGTGTTTGCGAGGGCCAATAAAGCGTGGGTTATTTTATATATGCTGAACTCGAGTAGATCATGTCTGGAATCGCCGCTGGACGACTGGAGTGTCTCAAAGTTTAGACACGGACGTCATCAGCTTCAACAAGTTTGGGCATCATTTTTTGCTTCTGTCAAACGGCACTGTCTCTCAGTTTTACTGTGAAAATCTAGTGTTTCTATGGCGACAGAGGCTCAAACAATCCAAGTGAACACTGAAACCACCAGGCCACAAATTACACATCTATAACCTATTTTGGCCTCCAAAGATATACAGTGTACTTTTACATGATTGTAAGTGCAGTATGATTTGCTGATGTCCTACTGAATTATTCCCTAAACGTTTCTGGATTGAGACGACTGTGATCTTTGATCCAAATACACACAAATGTACATACCAGGTTCTCCATCGCGGCCTCTTCTTCCTCGCTTTCCCGGAGGTCCTGCAAACAAAGAAGAATATAATACATTTGAGTCAGTAATTTGATTGTCTTTTTGTTTGTATAAGTTTCATTTTCTTCAAGTGTTCTCACAGTCGCACAGCCGTACACCGAGATGAGGAAGAACCACCGAAAAAGATTGTATTTGGAGAATAAACACCTCAAAATCTCAATGTTTATGAAGGATTTAGGCTTGATTTAAGCCAAGACGGAAAGAGTCGCACACACATACACAAAGGTGCGCTTCATATTTCTTTTTCTTCTTTTCCAAGTTCACTTTCAGCACCGATGCCCAGGTTTTTAATTTGTTTATCTGGACAGTGTTTTCCTGTTTGGCATTTTCCTGTCAACACTATCATGCTGCGAAAGCTCAGCTGGAGGAGTAAAACCATTACATGCTTTGCCAGGCTTTACACGTTGACGACTTGACTGGGTGGGATTGCATGTATGTAGTCGTCAAAGGGGAAAAGTTGAGGAATTTGGGAGCATCTTTCTCTGAAATTGTTCAAAACTGGACATCTTCTTCTAGGTTTGGCAGCAGAAACTAATTTTATTCGCTCTATTCCTCCCAAAAAACATGTGTCTTCACAATTCAAAAGGATGAAGTTAATTACAGTGTCCACTTGCATGGGATGGATAATATCTAAAAAGTACAATTTTACTGTCCAATTAATATGAAAGAAGAAATACGCTGCTGGAAAGTGAGTTTTGTCATCAAACTAGACCTCCCACATATTGGAAAGGTGCAAATATTATTCCTTATCATTTGAAAATCAAACAGACAACCAGAACGCTTTGCAATTTGTTCCATTCAAGCATCCTCCCAGGCCACTGCGATTACATCGTCGTGACCTCAGCTTCTGGGTTGCAAGCAAATGACCAAGGAGAGATCAGAACAGTAAACAACTGAGATATATTTCCCATTTTGTAATAAAAAAAGCCTCTTGAAAATTGGTAAATCCACCCTTTAAAAGGAGCTGTCAGGATCAAAAAAGTTGAAAATCAACAGAACTGAGAGCAGCAATCTTCTCTGTCTGGTTGTGCATCACAGAAAATATCCAGATCCAATTTCAGGCAGAAATAATACTGTGCAGACTCATAATGCAAATCATTTTCAAACCTCTTCTGACCCCCGTTCAGTCTGAGAATTGCATCTTGTCGTCATGTTAGAGGTTCAGCATAATTACGGTCATGTAATGGGCTTGGTGAAAGTTTCTGTACAGACTGCACAGCCTTGACATTAATTGCCTGAGTGTCAGAAGTTGCTCCGAGGGATGACTTTGTGACAATGGGCTTTTGTCAGCAGCTAAAAGCAAGACTAAAAATACACAATAATCACACTAATCGCTGATCTAAATAACCTGACCTGACCTCCAACCCCACAGCCTGAATGAAAGACTGTTCTTCATGTTTCATCATGTCTCTGTATGTGCCAGGCCTGCTGCACTGTACATCTGGGTCTCGCCCTCGATAAGAAGAAAACTAACAAAGTAAAGGGCAAAATAAAAAGTATAATCCCGTTTACACTGTGTTCGGCTGATTTATGACATTCCAGATGTGTTACTGGGGTGCAAAAAGCAGGATTATGTTGCACAACGCTTTGTATGATGCTAAGTCCTCAATTTGATCCCACTGTTTGGCCCGGCTTCAGCTTGCAGCTCTGCTCCTTTTGAACAGTTTCCAGGATAATGTCAGGCTCTGCCAGTGAAGGGTCCAGGCACAGTTTAAAGTATGTAACCACAGGTGGAGTTTGACTCTCACTTTACTATGGTTTACATCAACCTTGGTTTCTCCATAGGTTTGTTTTTTAAGGTTTTAAAAGAAACAGAAGTGGGTTTACTGCACTTGGCAGTGACTTCATTACTGCTCACTTTGAAATGACACTTGACACCTCTGAGAGGAATACGCTGCACGACGATACGACATCCTCCTGATTTCGGTGGTATATTTTTTGACAGCTGCTAAGAAAACATTCCCCACATGGGAGATGGTGGTCCAGACAAAATAGCCGACATTATTTTCAGATATCATCATGATTCACAATATTCATCACAATATTTTTCATTCTGATTATAGACTGTAAGGAGATATCGCCATACAACTCAGAATATACCAGTACGAGCACCAAATGCCAACAATAATATTTTAGTTTATGAAACACAAATGAAAGAATAACTTAACAATGTCTATAAGGACCAGTCAAAACAGCGTATTTAAATTTCCTTAACCCAGGAGAGTGACCGATAGCGAAACATTAAGCTGCCGGTTCAGGCAAAAACATCATTCTTGCTCAAAAACATCTATTGGCCTGCTGTTTTCTCACAGCGTCCCAAGCACCGTCACGGAACAATGATTTCAGAAAAAAAAAAAGAAAATGGCCGGGAATTTCACGATGAGGGTCAGTAACTGTGAACAATCTGTTGAAACCTTTTCAACCTTTTCAACAGCTTTTGAGATTGAAAGTGAAATAAATCCAAATGAAGTTAATGTTCAGTCGCATTCTTGGCCAGACAAACATTTTTTTGGTCAGACATAACAAAATGGATCCTGTGGTGTTGTGTACTATGTTGAAATGTTGTGTTTTTCAGGAGACAGTAAGTCACATCGTAACAAAGATCCAGAGAGAACAGGCATCAGTTAAAGTGGGGTCTGGCCTCATTTTTAACTATGTGATGTCAATCAGTCAGTCTGTCAGTCTGCCACTTTATCCCAGACTGAAATATCTTTGGTGTTGGATGAACTGTGATGGAGTGTTTTTCTTCTTGCACCACCCTGAGATTTATTTTTTTGTTTTGTCCAAATGTCTTTGAATTTTGGTGATCACCACTTTATTATTAAACATCCAACATTCATGTGCAGTTGCAGTGTTTTTGTTCACTATAACTCTAAAATCAAAATCCATTTTTTTGTGTTTTTCTGCTATTCTTGTTTCATTGTCACTGTTACTAAACTCTTACAACACCTAGTATAGAGTAAATCAGCTGTTTTGCCGGCTTCTGGGAGAGGCGCTAGTGAAATTACCGTAATGACACCCTATTCATGGTAAAGTGCAACATCTCAGCTCTCAGGAACCGTTGGAATTTTTCTTGCACAAACCGTGACATAATTACGGTAATCCACAGACACATGTGCAGACCTGTCACCGACGACACACTTAGAATTAAAGGGTTAAACACATAAACAGTATCTTTAGTGACTACAAATAAGTCCGTATGTGAACAAACAGCAGCATGCACTAAACAAGAATAAACTCTATTTATTAAACCTTTACAAGAATGTAACTGTCAGCAGCTCCAGCCAAAGTTACAAATTACTTTTACATATAAACTATAGGATACTGTCAAACATAACAACACATTATATTGTGAATGGTAACTTTGCTCAGTGAGTATGTAAAATTATCATAACAGTATCTCCAGCCGAGGTCATTCATATTGACTGTGCTTTTTATAAAAACACCCCATTAACTTGACACGCTGCTCGAATACAGTGAACCACACAATGTCTCCATAGTCATAATTGCATCTGTTACTCTGATGGTTATTGATTGTGACTCGAACAGCAACAAGTTAGCTCTGAGAGCAGCATGAAACCATCAGCACAATACTTTCAAAACATCGCTGGTAGCAGCAGTCATTTGAATGTTATTTGGCACAAAGAAATTCCATGTAATTGGCAGCATTGTGAAACACACTGTTTTGAGCCACGGCTGTATTGTTCCTGAATAATTCCTCTCATGTTGTTCATTACAACATTATTTCAAAGTTGCACATTGCTTGACATAATAAACTTCTTTTATATTTCAGGCGATAGAGACAGAATTGCTGTTTAGCACTAACTATCCCTCAAGAAAATTTAATTGGCCCCGAGCTGCGAACAGAACTATGCTGCTATTTCTCTTTTTCATCCAAATCAATCAGTTTTAAGTGAACCAGTGCTGGCCAGACTCATTCACAATACCAGCATTGTTTCAGAGTTTGATATACATAATCAGACCACTCAAAGCTTCCTCTCACAAAAGTAATACAGCTATTCCCCAGAATAAAAGTCCAGCCTTTGCCAAAAATAGCAAACTGGGTACCAGCTCCAACCTCCAAAGTAAATCAGGTCTGAGAAGAACTGGCTGAAGACCTCTCAATAAGCCCCGTTGCACCTTTTCTGGGTAAAGTGAATAAATTCAGATGTTTTCGAAGACTGCAATTCATAATCTTACCCCGTGTCTTTTTAACAGGCAAAATGAGGAAGAAAGCAAAATGTACTTTTGAGTGATTGTTTAATCATGTCAATGGTTTCTGCTAAATTAAAAACAAAACCTTAAAAACCCACACTTTGAAAATAACTCTCTAATGATGCAACAAACACCTGCCTTCAATTTCATGTTTTACTCATTCATATGCACATTTTCCATGGTTCATTTTAGGACTATTTCTCCCTTGACTTATAAACAATTGGGTAATTTATGGATACCAAAAACACCACACACTGACCTTACTGTTTACGTATGACTCATAAAAATACAATAACCAGCATGAATGTTTGGCAGAAGTGTCATAATGGTACAATTACCTCCAATGGCAATGTTTTTAGAAACTGACAGGAAAGTGTTTTTCTGGGATTTGGTTTGGTTATGGTAAATTTTACACCAAGGATACAAGGTGCCCTCCCACGACAAAAAAAATAATAACTTCAGAAATTTTAAAGCAGGATTTAACTGAGCACTTCTCATTTGTGTGCTGCTACATAAATAGACTTTGCTCTGAATTCCCAGTATGCATAAATGACAATGGTTTTGTCCTGATTGTCAGGTGTCATCAAGACTTAAGTGACGTCTTCATCACTGTGATAAGCACTACAATATTCTAAAAATACCTGCATTTAAAAGCTGTGCAGCGAACACAACACCAAACCATCTCTCGGTGTCTCCAACAAGCTTCACAACTTGTGTCGAAATGTTCCGAATATTTCTTGAAAAACTCAGATGATCAATGGCTTTACAAGCATTCCAAGGATTTAGGAAGATTTAGTCAAAACAGACTTTAATATAGTCCATTTAATCCCACAACATGGATGGATGAGTTTATTAAACCTGGCAACACTTGGGTATCCAGGTCAACGGAACTAAAGCTGCACAAAAATTGGCTTTCTACTGTACAATCATTTGTTACTTTACAAGTACATTTTTGTGGAAACATCTGGCAAAGACGAACACAAGCTTGATCCAGGATCCTCATTACTCTGCATGACAATGAATAAATCAATACATAAAATGCTAATTCAGGGAACAGTGTGTCCAATGTCTGAGGGAAAAAAATTTACATTTACCCACAATTTTTAGGATCAGCCTCGTCCATGAATGTCACTGTTCTCTCCATCTTCATGCCAATGAAGGTTGTTGTCAGAAATATGAATTGCAAAGTATGTAACAAGTGCACTTTTCAGGCAAAGACTACATCTCACAAAATGTCAAGTTTGCAGTTTTACTCCAGTTGGGAAACTAAAAGAGTGAGGAGAACTTTAAAAAGTTAATAATGGGTTTAATGAACCACTGACCTGTGAGGTCCTTGAGGTTGCACAGATGCAGTTTAGCTTTTTAAACTGCACCTGTGTTTCTCAAACAGTTCAAAACTTCGACAGATAACAGTGCAACGAGATAGATGAAGATCTGGACTCTGTCTTCACCAGTTTCAGACCCCTCTTGAGGTCATTAGTCATGGGTATTGTTGAGTGAAACAGGAAAGTCTCCTTGAACTTGTGACCCACTGAACTGGCTCCGGAAGAAAAGCCCTTGTGTCCTAGCTTACTGTGTCTAATCCCTTTACTTCCTCAAATGCTTTAAATTTAACAGAGATGAAGCGGCAGCGCGCTGAACAAAGGGTTTCTTCTCAAGGAGCAACTCGTCAGGCCCTTACAAGGCTCCAGGACTTTAAATGCTGGTACTTAAATGATCATATCCTTGTAGCAAGACCGGTGGACGGTGCTTGTCTAAAGTTAGCTCACCTGACCCTATTAGGCTGGATGTGCTTACTTTCCATAAGAAACACAAAGTCTATTTAACGGCTTTAATCGAGGTCAACTGGAGGTTGTCTAAAGTCTCAGTAAAGCCCCCGAAAAGCTGCACTGACACACATAACGTCAACTGTACCTACAGTGGGATTTCTTCTTTTATTTTGAAAGTTCAGTTATGTTTGCATTGGGTGGGGGGAGCATGTGCGGATATGTGGATGTTTGTAATTCACATACAATGAGCCTCACTAGTGTCAGTGGAAGTTCAACTCCTGGAAATTAGAGGTAAGTTTCCAGATTCCTGCAACGTGATCCGAGGAGCAGACTACAGCGTGTTTAACATGTAATGCTATTCCCTTTTAAAGAACAACCCTATTATCAGCCTTGTTTAATGGCAGTGGTTGAACAGGAGGAAGAAGTGGTGGTGGTGGTGGTGGGAGACGGGGCGGGGGTTATTATTTTTGCAAGCCAAAAATAATTTGTGGATTGTAAAACAGACAGGTACAACATGCTAACCTGTTTAAAGAGCGCTAAGCTACAAGCCTGAAGTGCTAAATCCTGGCTCCTCTGTGGTAATAGACTCCAGAGGGGGGGTTTGGCAACTGAATATCAACAGCAAATTCTGCAGAAGAATTTGGGGGTTCATTTTAATTTTCCCAAGACCCACATTTGAATCCCAACCCGACCTAGAAAAACAATGTTTTAAAGGATATTTCACATTATTCTCTGATTCAGTGGCATACATCTTCATTATCTTTATTTCCAACTATACTTAACTCCAATGCAACAATTTCCTGAATGAATATGATGATTATAGCCATTTCCTAAATACTTATTTGTAATTATATTTAATTTGTTGCCCAGAAAAGAGACCATTGTGTCTGATTTTTACATTTACTCATATGGTGCATTTTTTAAACCCAGTCTAAATGTTTTCCAATCAACGGCTTTTACTTTAATAAAAACATCTTTGTGTTTGTCTGTAATAAATGAATTGTTGCACATAAATAGACATGTTTACATTGCTATTCAAGACAGTGTGATTAGCCGGCAGTAAACCAAGACATCTCGCTGATTAGGACCTAAATTAAATCTAATGAACAGTCATGAGGAGTAATGAACAGTGACGCCTGCTTCACAAACTAATGAAGCCGAGTTGTGTCGTTTTCAATTACAAAGCATCATGAAAACACAGAGTTCACGTCAGTGCTAGTGTTATTATGTTAAAGTTAAAAGTAATTCACAGTAGCAACAGGGCACTTGTTAATGTCACAGAGCCCCCGGACATCATCGTGTAGGAAAAACTAAAAAACTAATTACATGAAGCGACATTCATTACGAAGCAGCGAGCAGAAACTGATTTTTCTTTTCTTTTTTTTTACTTGCTGCTGCACAGTCTGAAAGCAGCTGCGTGCGTACACTTGATAGTGGTCAGTAAACGTTGTTATCAACTTGAAATGAATTCATTTCTCCATCCGCCCCTGATGAATACTGCAATTTTGTGCCTGGTGTGCGAGTCTGTCCGTGTGTGTGTGTGTGTGTGTGTGTGTGTGTGTTGGTGGGGTTCTGCGCCATGTTTGTCCAGATGCCAGTTATCAGTTCATTAAACCGTGAGTCAATCCATTAGGATGCGAGGAACTGTCTGTCGCTGCAGGCTCCATTAACACTGCGTCAAGCAGATTGAAACCAGTATTAAAAATGCATCTTTCTCTCCCTGCAAGAATAAAGTAGTCTCACGGTGTTATACTAATTGCAGGCGAAGTAAATGCACTTACTGGACAGATTCAGCTGAAACAGTCCTGTCGTCGTCTTTTACACGTAACCTCTAAAACAAGACGCACGCACACTTTACACACACTTTCAGGGAGTGAAAATCATTACAGAACAAGCGGCTCGTCTCTTTGTCAAACACACACACTCACAAAAGACAAATGACATGAATACGACTATGGCTGGCAGGCATGCATGGATCATCTACGTTTTTGCTCCGGTTCAGTGTCAAGGCTGGAACACTCCTGAGGAGGAAGCGGGGCCTTTGAGAGAGCCTTTTCATCACCTTCAGAGATCAATGTGTTTTCCTCTGGCAACAGGCTGAGTGCAGGGATACTTGAGACCCACCCCATTCGCTGCACACTGCAATTATCCTCCCCGCAGTACTGACTGCGGTCGTGATGGAAGCAGAACACACTCCCTGATGAGGGGAGGTCAGTAATAAGCCAATCGATCGGCCAAGTCCCATCACTTTATGCTGCGAGTTAAATTGGCACGAGCAGCCATCCTGACGGCTCTATCAGAAAGTTTCACTGTATCCTGAGGACACTCCTGCTAGTGTAACCTTCGTGTGCGTGCGAGGGAGTGTTACTTTTGGGTAACTTTATAATCTTTTAAATATACACTTTCACAATTCAGTGTCTTGAAAATGAAAAAGGGAAACCCTGGGATGAGCTGAGCCTGACTTGGCCACACTGGAGTGTAATCCCCAGTTGAAATTAATGGTTTCTTTTGAGTGTTAACCAAGTTACATTTTGGCATAACCCCACTGGTTTGAAATCTGCCAAATAAATTCTCCAGTAATTTAATTATGGTGACAGTCTAAAGCCAACAATCTTTCACTCGACTGTATCGTCTTCCACCTGTGCACCACGAGAGGGCTGAGAGATGCTGGAGGCATGTTAACGGAGAGCTGACGAACCAAAGGTCTCAACATAGACGCCGTTGGAGCGAGCAACAGTTTACATACTAAGAAGGACCAGGATTCTTTGACCAAGAGTTAATTAATCGACTCAGCATTCAGAGGGAAATGCAGCCTCGGCCATTGATTGTCCTCAGTCAGGGACTGATTTAAGCTCCTGACCTGAGTACTCTCGTAGTCAATCAATATCACTAATTAGTCTTTGAAATGCTGAGGTGCAGATGTCAGAAAACAAACCTACAGTGAGCTACATTTATTAGTTACTACAAGATTTCAAACTGGTAAAGTCCTGATTAATCCTTTTGAAATGCAACTCCAAAAAAAAAAAAAAAAAAAGAGGG
>OOFC01014749.1:72051-91344 GCA_900323345.1 Pseudochromis fuscus
AAAGCAAACCCAAAAAAAAAAAAAAAAAAAGTGAGGACACATGGACTCCTTCCTGGAGACAAGCCAGAAGATGCCTCTGAAGCTTACCAAGGGTGTGCGTGGTGAATATTGTACAAAGCATACTAATGGCGACATGAGTAGTATCACGTACACAGACTTGCGTGTGCATGTGTGCGTTTGTGTCTGTGCTTGAGTTGTGAAAATAGTTGCAAGAGCATTTCTGCAAATGGGACATAAAGTGCATGATTAGCATCAAATGATCCCTCTCTTGTTCAAGTTCAAATAAAATACTTTATCTGTGTTTAAGACTTCTGCGGCTATTGGATGTCACATCGAAATCATGTGTAACCCTATACCTGCTGCTAACAGATGACATGACTGCTGGCTGACCTTATCAACGCCAGGGATGTGTGAGCCAATATGTGCAATATGCGTATGTGTCTGTGGTGTGTGTGCAGATGGATTTAGAGGCGCAGAGCTATATAATGTGGACCACAGGGCCCCAAGCTGCTCAAGGACAGTCATTGCAGTTCTTCAACCAAGATATAGTCAGTGGAGAAAAGCCAACCGTGCTCAAGTCAGAAATGTTATTACAATCCTGAGCTATTTTAATAAACTGGCACACAGCGCTCTCTTTGCCTGACCAGCTACCCACTAAATACTCAGCAAGGGCAACAAAATGAAACGACAACTATTAAAAATGTCATTTTTGCAGCATGTCTGGGATTAATTTGTCATTCTGCAAAACAAATATTTGATTTCATGTAGTTTCAACTGAAACTTGTACAATACATTGTTGCATTTACTTTTGAATATTGAATTGTTGTTACATGCTTCAATTTTTATTTTTAATATTATATAGGTTGTGCAAAATATTTTTAACCTATAGCATATAACTAAGACGTCCTGTTTTGTAACCTATTACTTGCACTGTAATGACCCTTTTACCCCATGATCTCTAACATTTCTCTTCACATTGAACCTCCTAACTCAACAAATAATAGTAATGGTAATTGGTATGCATTTATACAGCGCTTTCTTGACCTTAGCTAGGTCCCAAAGCGCCTTACAAGGCAACTCATTCACCCATTCACACACACACACTTACACACCAATGGCTACCAAGCTGCCATGCAAGGAACTAGCCACCATTGGGAGCAACTTAGGCTACGTTCAGACTGCAGGGCTTAATGCTCAATTCGTATTTTTTTGTGAAATCCGATTTTTTTGCGAGTTTGTTCACATTTCCGATTAAATGCGACTTGTATATGATCTCCCGTGCGAACTTAAATACAACCCAAAAGTGTCCCACATCCCACACTTCAGTGTTTGCGGAAGTAAACATGGACGATAACGGTGCAGCGTATATTGCGATGTGTCGGTCGGATAAATGCAACCTGGCCGTTCAGACATAAGTCGCATGGCAAAAGATCGGATACGTATCTGATTTAGGACCACATATCCAAGTGGCCTGGGTCACATTTGAAAAATTCGGATCTGTGTTGTTCAGACTGCCATGAAAAGATCAGCAACAGGTTGCATAGGGGCAAAAAAATTGGATTTGGGTCACTTTAGCCTGCAGTCTGAACGTAGCCTAAGAGTTGACTGTCTTGCCCAAGGACACTTCAACATGTGGACAGGAGAAGCCAGGGATCGAACCCACAACCTTATGATTCATAGGTGACCCGCTCAACCACCTGAGCCCAGTAAACCTATCCATAAATGAAAAAATGTTGTAGTCTTTTTTTGGCAAACACAAAAATCTAATACTCTGGTTTCAGTTTAAATATGAGGATTGTCTGTATCATCGTAAATTTAAATCTTTGGATTTAAAACTGTCTGACACAAAAACTTTTCTATCATTTTTTTTTTTCTTTGGGATTTTGAGTGAACTGATCCTTTAATCTTTAATCACCAAGTCTCAGCATTTTCACTTCCTTTCCATCCTTTTTGATCTGTCCTCTTAGTGCAACATAGTTTTTTTTTCCTTCCCTCTCTCCTGTACTTCATCTTCCCTCTCACTATGTTTCAGTTTATCAGCCGACCTTGGTGGTCTGAAGCTGGTGTTTACTTGAGCGTTGACCGACCCTCGCTGGATTATTCCCGCAACAGTTTGAGCACGCAAGCGTGACGGGTACAGGCTCTTATGTCATAGATACCCTATCTTGTCAGCAGCAAAGGAAAAGGCATGATAGACAGGCTGTGAGTGGGTGGAGGGGCTAGGAGGGAGATCACTTAGTAGAATAGAGGGATGAAAGATTTAAGACCAACATGGAAAGTCTGGAGTCTCGAGCAAAGTGTTTTTGAGCCTGTTGCGTGAAGTTGTTGAATTCACTGCTCATATAAAACTCCTCAGTCGGGGCAGATGCTACGGTTGTTACGTTCCAGCTATGTACACTGCACATTAAATGGCAGCTTTTTTTTTTTATCATTTGAGATGAAAGAATGAGTAAAAACCGATGTAAATAAAGTCTGAAACTTGGATTTCATCTAAATAAAAAATGCTCTGCTGAACTCGCAAAACTGTACCCTCAGTAAAGACCAATTTAGCCCTCTGCTGGGCACAACCGGCAAAAAATACAATCCCATTTTTCCATTCAGCACTCCACTGAATCATAAAATAATGGCACAGTATGTCAAACCAGCTGTGGTATAATCTGTAAGCATGAAGTCCAGGCCTCCTCTCAGGTAGGTGCAGTTACCAGAGGCAGCGTCTGATATCAAAGAAATCATCTTCCTCTAGCAGAGCCGTATACCACGCACGGCACTGCTGACAGGATAATTGGGATGCATCTCTGTACGTCTCCAACACGTCGGATATTATGTGCACCATCGTATCACAAATCCCGTAAGACATTCATGTCTCTTCTAACCGTCCTAAATAAACACAGAGTAGTGCAGATGAGCTCTAATGTCGAATGCTCCAAGTGTCTCCGTCCTCAATGGGTCCTGAGTGGAAACAAAAATAAAGTGTCATCATTGTGCTGTCAGCCTGAGACTCATTGAGCGTCAGCCAGCAATTTTTCCCCCTCCCTTAACCGAGGAAACCCCTCTAGATATTCAGGAATGAGGAACGTTCTCCTAAAACGACAAAACATCAAAATGAAACACTCATATTAGAGATTGTTTCAGACCACCACTTATGCTAATTTTCCACTATGGTCTTAAAATATTGGCTTGTATGTAAAAGTAGTAACAGCTAAAGTGCAATTCTGAGTGGAAACAAATTGGTAGGAAAGACAAAAACCTCCCTGCAAATGAACAAAGCTCACGTTCTCCAAACTCCGTCAATCTTTCCTTTTAAAAAACACACAAACCACAGCACCTTCAGCTGCTTTGGTAAGCCATTAATTCCCCTTAATGAGGGTAATTTTTTTTTCACAAAGCACTCACAGTTTCTAACAGGATCTTCCTCCGGAGCTGAGTCACTACAAGCCTTATATACACCTCGCTCATTTCTTTTGCAGTACAGGGTGTGAAAGCAATTTTGCTGCATTCAGTCTGGGGAGTCTTATAAACAGGTATAAAAGTTAATTTCCTTTTCTTACCTTTGTCGGATTTCTCCTAAAAATCATTTCAGCGTCCGACCACCACTTGTTAGTTTATGTATTTCTTCCCCTCTATTTCCTCTTGGGACATAATCACTGCTGTTAAAGAAACTGCTTGTGGAAAACAACCTTTTTTATTTTCTTTCGGAAATTTGGATATAAAATGAATATGAAACCGCAGCCAGTTAGCTTAGCTTAGCATAAAGGCTGGGAGCGTAGGGAAACAGCTAGCCCTGGATCTGTGCTCTGCCGCCTACTAGCAACACTAAAGCTGAACAGCAGGGATCTCTGCGGGTTGCCTGGTACAATCAAGATCACAGCAGGACTCCAGGAAGTCATAAACAACGTTAAACATATAATATCAACATTTTCCAAGTATTGTCTTCTATTTGTCACGGCTCATCTTAAAATGGTCTTTTATTTATTTATGATGCCACCACATCTTCCCAGGGATCATTCTGTTTATGTTCAATATGTCTGGTCTTTATATACCACTGTGTATGTATGATCAGCGTGTACACCCCAGGGGATTCTTTCTAATATCTTCTGGACACTTATCAAAGATGCACAAATCAATGAGGTCTAATCGCTCAAGTCGATCCGTGTTGTCAGCCTAAATAAACATTTTAATATGCTTTCTATTGATTTTTTCCTTTTTCAGCTGTGCCATCGCAGTTAAGCTTCAGCAGGATCGTACTTGAGTTTTTACTGTTTTCTAGTGCATCAAGCTTCTCTGGGTCGAACATCGCAGGTGAGGTCAGGTCCATATGGTCCACTCTTTGGAGTTACAAGCTCATGATGAGGTTTCTAGTTCATAAATGTCACATTATAGAAACTAAAAATCTTCTTTTACCAGGCACTGTAACATTTTTTTTTATTCTCGGAGGCCGACACAATAAATAACTTTCAGACAACATGGCATCAGACTGTTTTATACCCCATCTGTGATATTGACATCACCAGCGCACCAAAGGCCCCTAACTGCTGTAAGTGAAACCAATGGCACAGACCATGAACCATGGCGTCCACTGCTTTCATGCTCTGAGCAACATCAGACACGGGGCACACGCCACCACGCAAATACAATAAAAACATTTGGAAAGCTTAACGTAATATGAGGAAATGCATTAGTGTAATTGTATTAACCAAAATATTTGGTACTAAATAAGACTGTTAAATACCGAAGTGACTAGCTCATCAAGCTGGTGAAAAAAAAAAAGTAAATCACATGTGACGCCTGCGGGCTGGAGGCCTTTTTCTTTGACTAACAAAGAAATGCACAGACATCGTAACACAATGCCACACCAGACATAACCGGAGGAGATTTTTCACGATCCCTTGACGTTCGACAGAAAAAACAACAAGACGTGTTTTGAAAGAGTTTGAGCAAAGACCCTCTGCATCATGTTTCCTCCCAATGTGTCAGTCAAAGTGACCAAGTCAAAGGTTAGAGGAAGAGGACGGGGGGAGGTCATCCTCTGGGGATGATTTATAATCCTGACCTGTAGTTTCAGGTGGTTGGAGGGCCACAGTAAAGCTGCTTGTTGGGGCCCTGAGCCTTCATAAGAACACATTGTTCCTATTATGGGTTTGATCCACAAATACTGGCAAACAAGTGGGTAACTCAGAGTAAACACTCTCCACCTCTACAGTCATATATATTTGATATTTAGTATTTATGTAAGCTGATTTTATAAAATGATTTTACAGGAGTTTTGGGGAAAAGTGATAAAGCGCAGGTTTGTGACCAGAAGGCTGTCGGTTTAAATTCCCACATCGTCTATGAAAATACAGTATGTGCAGTGGAAGCATATGACACTCTCCTCTCCCTCTCTAACTAATTTCAAAGTTCCCCTGAGCTAAAAACTTCACCTACAGCTGCTCCAGTGAAGCCTCCCTGCAGCTTGATAAAACTCTGGTTGTACATGCAGCTGAGACTACAAAGCAGACTGCTCCTGACAAAGAGCTCACAGTGTTTCCCTGGATAATACAGAATTGACTCCTAGTGTCACCGACCATCTCATTATAATCTTTAAGCCAAAAGGCTACAGCTTCATAGCTCATATAACTCTCTGTAAAAATCTAATAAGTGGTTTTCACACAATGCCCAACTTGCACTTTAAAAAAAGGGGGTGGGACAAAAAATATCTGGAAAATAAGATAGAATAATATAAATATTTTCCATAATTTCTGTAGTTTTAATGTTTAAAAAATGATATTGTCCCATGTACCATTCTTACCCTGATATAAAAACTAATTTCATCAATGTTTGTGTTGTAAAAAATAAATTATATATAGATTAGTTAACAAAGAGATTTATGTGACATTACAGATACAATTCTTCATTTAAATTTTTACTAATTGCATAAAATTAAAAAATGTTTTTACAATATTAAAGTTGAATTAAACTGTTTCCTTCACTGAATAAAAAAATAATAATAATTGTGAAAAAGTTTATGTGAAATTAAAATGTATTTTAAAAATCTTTTAATGTGGAAAATTGTTTTTATGTCATTTTACAGTGAACATGTACATTTAGTCTGTTTTATATATTTTTAGTAATATTTTGTGTTGTAAAAATAAAAAATCAACTAAAAAAAAGCAGTGAAATTACAGTTTTTTATTTAAGAGGGCTCTAAATTAGGTTTAAGTGTTGGCTGTAGACGTATTCTTGCAGGACTGATGACAGTGGTGTTAGTCTTCTCACCCAACCCCTGGCACGAAGGATGCTAATATATGTAATTCCCAAATTTCCAAATAATTGCACAAATTAAGAACAGTCCAAACCGTCACAGGTTCACTGCTTAATGTGAAAAATGGTTAAATGTGACACAAAATGACATTTCCAAATGTTGGACTGTGGTCCTAACACATTTCCAGTAATACAGGATGTTTAAACAAAACATAACATTAGCAGGGAGGGCAAGGTGAACCATGGTAAACATGGAAAGTGACTCAGAAGTCCTGGAGACAGGCCTGCGTGGTCATTTAGACGACTGCTCGCATCCTCAAATGATTCTTATATCCAGTTTTTTCTGAGCAGGAAGTAGGAGGATGAACAAGAGTCCCTTTCACATTAATTGATCTTTACTGAGTCAACTTTTTCCCTTACATTTGTCCCCATCTGCTAAGCTGCAGTGTTTTTAATGAGCTTGTGAACTCAGCTGAATTTAAAGTTTAGGGTAGCGAGCACCTTATTTTTGGAAAGGGGTCCAGCTGGCAGCTTTACAGAACAAACTGCTGTGCGTGAATGTGAGTCAGTGCAGAATCAAAGAGGTTATGTGAAATGTGCAGACGTTTTAAATTAAGCCGGACAATCATCTCCTCTTACATCTCCCGTAATGAGCGAGATTATAGGAGATCAAGCCTCCGAATCTATTCTGTTCTTCCATAAATCATAAAAAGACATGCAAGATTCAATTAGTCCTGCTCGCTTAACCTTGGCAGCGCGGAAATTGCACACCAAACCAGATACCCCGAGCACGGTATGAGTGGTATTTACAAAAGAGATTTGAGGAGGCAGGCGGTACTAGTCAACAATCTAATAACCCTGTCCAAAAAGAAAGGAGTTAAGATTGTTATTAGATAAACATTGAAAAAAACAGCAGTGCAGTGGAGGATCTTTTAGTTAAATGGCTTATGAAAGGAACCTGGATGCTATTTTCAGGCCACCCATTTCTCAGAGTCCAAGCCAAAAGTAGAAATCCTTCAGCATACAATGCAGCTGTTGAGGTCCTGAATGAGGCCGTGATAAAAATCTATTCTCATTTAGAGCTTGTGTGTTCACATGGATCCAGGAATGCACTCTGTTGTGGATTACCTTCATGGCATAACGAACTGCCACACAACCAGAATATGAAGAAACACCAAAGCAATTTTTTTTTTTTTAACTGTGGCTGCATTTTTAATGCTCCGCTTCATTATTTTTCATCTTTCATGTCTACAGAGCATTGGATGTATGTTGCTGTCACCTTTCACAAAGTCTCTGTTTAATCACACTACAAAGCTTTTTGGTCGCTTCATTAAAAGACAGAACTAGGCTGGAGATAATGACATTGAGGAAAGTTTTTGGGTGGAGATCAGATTTGGTCGTCTGACCAAACGAAAAGACAAGTACTGTAACTGGCATCTCTTTCGAGTCTCCTGTTGTTCCAATTTCCACAATGCTAATGAAAATGGGAGCAGACAGTGAGTAACGTGTGTGTGTTTCCTTATTTACAGTAGGGGACAGCCAAGCCACACATGTGACACGCACACACTTTCCATTCAAGCCATTTGGGTTGAGCGCTTTAATTAAGAAGGACGTTGTCAAAGATGCTACGATAACAGATGGTGCTTTTCGATGTCTTCTCTCCGAGGCACAGGAAATACATTGTGACTGTGGTTTGCATTGACTGTATCAGTGTTCTGTCTAAAAGCAGGTCCATTTAGAAAGCACAGAAAGAATTAGTATTGTTTGATTGAGGCCAAATTGCACTACCTTTACGTAGGTTTCAGGAGGAAAGAAAAGCTGAGCTTCGTCCTAATATTGGGCAGCGTTATGGGAATGGAGTGAGCTTTTTTTTCCTGCAAACAGGGCACTGATTGTGGGTCTGCTGAAGTCAATTACTCCTTGGAGTGGTGGCATACTGTTCGCATTACAATCGCCATGTTACGCTGTTTATTTCTGCCCATGTTCCATGAGAACTTGCACTTTTTGGGACGCAGATGAAAGCAGAGGCGATGCCGTACTGTACTCCTAAAGAGAACTTCAATTATTCAAAGCCTGCGTGTGAGGACGTTCTGGTCCAAATTCAGCACCAAGCCATCCTTGACAATTCTCTCTGAAATCTATCAACCTCTGAAACCATGGGATGCTGCATCTCCCCGTGCTTCCAACAACCTCGGTTCTCACAGCGCTCGTCACGCGCAGCAAACGCTTGTGCATGAGCGGTGTTGTCATGTGCTGCTTGGTTAACCGTCTGTGATGATGTACATATAACACCTACTCTGGCAGCCTGCATTTTCCACAAGCTCCACTTTATCAATCATTACTGGGAAAGTGCCTGAACAGAGGCCCGCAGCAGCAATTTTGGTGGATCATTTTGTGCATGCTGAGGCGGCTGGGTTTTACGTAAACACTGAACATTTACAGATGGGCGTTATTAAAAACAGGTGATGGAGATTTTAATCTACTTGAGCTTTAAGAGCATTTGCGCCATGCAGAATTATGCAATTAATAGATAGAATCGGTTATTTTTAATCTCAAGGTAACATTTTCTTATTAAACTTTTATTTTTGAAAATTTGATTATTGATGCAAATCAGACTTGCAAGTCACAGATTAGATCAAAACACATTTTCAGACATTAAAATGAATATTTGATTTATGGTTTGCATTTTTCAGCTGTAGCCATTTGCTGGAGTTATTAATTCTCTATTTATAGTACTTTTTATTATTATGTCATCCCTGTGCTGCATTCAAATTGCACCTAAAAGATTGCGACCGCACTAAAACTATAATTGTCGCTTTTACACTCCTGTACAGAAGCAACAGCGATATTACATTTTTAGGTGTAAGTGAGCTTTAGATGTGCTGCTGGGTAGAGTTTGTTAAAGTTGACATAATAAGACACCTTAATAACTTCAGCATGACTTCTGGCAGTGCTGTGATTCACAAAATCAAACTGATGTGGTTGGTTTGAAGCCTAAAATACAGTTGCATTGATTCAGACAGCTTGAATACCAAAGGACATCTCTGTATTGGAAAATCCTAATATGACAGCTATATCTTGTTTTCATCTCAGCGCCTAATCACGCCATCACGCAGGTTGTCAAGAGACTCCTTTCAAGTCGATAAACTTGTCACTGCCAGCGTTGTCAGGCTTTTGTCAGGTTTCCTGGCCTTATCTCAACAAAAACACACACACGCCTCTCTGTGGTGCAGCATCTGATATACTCAATGTTCTGATCAACAAATAACACAACAGACAGGCAGAATATTGCCAGTGAAGTCCCAAGAGTCCTCAAATTGAGTTTGAAAACTTTCAGCAAAATATCCAGATAGCAGCACTTGAGAGAGTCTCTGATTCCTCTTTTCACCTGCAGCCAGCATTAGCAAACATGAGACGTATCTCCATGTTCTTCCACGCTGGAGCTGTCACCAGAATCCATTACTGAAGCCTCGGCATATCAGAACATTAATAAAAATGTCCTGTCTCTGAAAAACAAATCACTGGATTAGCATTTGTTTTGTCACCGTGAACAAACAAGATGCCTTAATGGAAATCACAGTCTTTTAGACATGGAGGAAAACTGCTTCTTTAAAGTACTAAAGGCCAATTCATACTTTCCACAAAGGGGGCGCGCACCACTAGCGGACTACCGACGTGCTCTGCGGATGCGAACGAGCTCAATTCATACTTCATTTTGCAGCTTGCTAGTGCGCATGGCAGACGCGTGCCACGCACCACCCTCAGAGACGTATTGTAAAGGTTTTGATACCGGCGAACCGCCTCACAAAGTCTCTCCTCGAAGGAGTCCATGTTGATATGCTGGCGCAAGTGCAGTGCAGTTGCTTGTATTGATTTTCACACATGGGCAGTTGCTCGCGCCCTCCACGCCCAGGTGACGTGGTCACATTTTTGAGCTGCATGCAGACGGTGCCTGTCTGCTTGAGCGCTTGCTGACGTATTCGATGTCGAGTTTACCTCACGCGGACCCTCGCGCACCAACGTGCCCATGCGGACTCGGAAAGTATGAATTGGCCTTAAGACTATCACATCTTATTGCTTCAAAAATGTAGAGCATCAAAAATATATATCACAGTTTACTGACCCTGTGGGGAAACTAGTCTCACTGTACTGCTGATCCCAAGCCTCACACTGCACCGTAACTGGTAGTTTCACTCCTCCCTGCAGCCACCATATTCAAAGGTTTTACCATTTCCAATAAAGCTTGGGAAACTTTGTTGAGCTTTGGCCTGAGCCCAAGAGAAAAGTTCCCTAATGCAGTGGAAGCTTTTTTTTTTCCCTCCCATACCCCAGTTACAGATGGTGAGACCCCAGCTTGTCAGGCTCCCCTGTGCCAAAGCTCTGCCAGGGAGGCCCCTTTGATAATGAGCCTTACACACTATTTACAGCCACACTACAATAATCCTACAACAATGGTTTCCACATAACTTTTGATTGAATGGGCCTTTATGGGGAAGGACCAGGCTTGGACCGGGCTAATAAATGGCCCTTGGTGGCCAAAGTTTACCTCATTGTTTTGTGTGTGTGTGCATTTATAAGATTTTTTTCAATGTGACAAAAATAATCAAATTCAAACATCACAAAGGAATTGCACATTTTGGAAATTCCAAGGGAGTTATGAACAGATCTCGATGCTAAACAAAAAGGCTGAATTATGCAGGTTTACCTCAGTCTTATGTGTGTGTGGTAAATACAAATCTAGCAACATGAGGCAAAAAATAGAAATATGGAAATATGGTTGCCCAGATCTGTGTACAGAGAAAAAAAATGTGACAGAATTACTGTTATCATGAGCTAATTAGGCAACTAGTGGAGACTTAGGAAGTTTTAGGCCAACCAGTAGTTTGGTTCATAAAAGCTGTACCATGTTTTTGTTCTTTATGTTTTGTCCAGATTAAACAAAAACATAAAACATATTAATTCATTACTGATAATTTCCCTAATGATGCATTTTGTCATCAGTGTGATAAATATACAGCTCACCTTTAAGTTAGAAATACGTCTCAATATGTGTGGTTTGTTGAATACTTGCAAAAACTCCAGAGAGGTTTCAGTTAACAGGGGTCATGTGCTGGACCCGTTCAGGTTTTCTAGCTAGTGCCAGGATAGTTGTTTCCCTCTAGTCTTAATGTGAAGCTTAGCAAAAAAGCTGTAGTTTTTCATTTTCTTAACACAAAACAGAGTGCTATTGACATCCTCATCTAACTATCATCAAGAAAGTAGCAGCAGTGTATTATCACTGGCTCCAGTCCACAGAGTCTGATGGATAACACAGACAACACAGGCATGCCTAAAGACCCCGAGGTCTCTCCAACACAAGAATAAATTCACCTCAATGTTTGTCTGTTGCTCCCTGAAACTGTAAAAGCTGTGTGGAGGCAGACAATAGTGCAATTGTTCAAGTTGTTGTACAATCAGTAAACAGCTCAGTTGTTATCCTGTCACATAACAAGATGTAAGACATGAGCGTGACGTTGCCAGAAGACATTACGCATGTGAAACTTTACCACAGAGGGTAAGGAGTACACCCCCGGCATGAAAAAGCCCCTTCGCCCCGTTGTTGCGTTGTTGTGTGTGATTTGTGGAGTGGGTAGTTGGAGTTACATCATGGGCCCTGCTTAGGTTGCTGCCAGGCGTATGATGCAAAGGAAAAAGAAGTGCGGGCAGAAGAAGGGTGTGGGAATTTAAAGCTCGACATGAGTCTCCAACCTTCACAACCTGTCTTTGCTCAGTGTTCACCCCAGTGACAGAGAGGGGTGGTGGAAGTTGTTGTTGAGAGACGGAAAGGGGATGTAAGTGAATCTGCTTTTTATCACTGGCAACCCCCTGGGAAGGCTCTTCTTTTACTTTGAAGGGCACTTTATTGGACAAAATATTAAAAAATATCCTCTCTCATTGGCAGGTATCTTACTTTCAAATGTAATCCCAAATTCAAACCTTTAATTTAGCTCATTGTAATTCTGAATAATATCATTTTTTGGCCATGAAGCACCAGGATGATGCATTCATCAGATGTCAGACAGCTGACATTTCCCATGCCAGAGACATTTCCCTCTCCCCTCGAAATTTTCCTTCCTGAAAATGCTTTGTTCCTGTCTTGTCCACCAACGGCTCACAATGTGCCAAACAGACAGACAGAAACTTCGCCGAGCTCTCCGCCTCTGGACTACTTTTAGAGACTCCTTTAAGGGTAATTGAGCAGTGATGGGTGATATCCTGAGTGTATTTAGAGGAAGCTGGAGAGACAGGTGCCTCCCATGGTGCAAAACACAGAACACCGGAGACCTGCGAGGGGTTAGACGCTTCAGACAAGGTCACAAGCTGTTTTGACTTCACCACTCTGCTTTTCTGACTTCTTTGGCAGGTGGTGACAGCTGCATGTAAGCAAAGGGGGTCTCCACTTGGTTTTTAAGTCTCAGAGGCAGATGGTGAATTCTGAACACAAACTTTAAGACAGACTCGTTGCACATGTGGTGATAATCTTTACCCCTGTTCATGTTCTCGGTCTTGCTGCTGATTTTATCATTGTTTATGATGTATTTTATTTCTTAAGCTTTTCTCCAACTGTCCAAACCAAAACGATGGGTTTGTTCTTGTATGACTTTTTATAGCCTTTATTCTCAAATATGGACAGTTCCTGAACCATGGCAAAAATTAATGGACTTTCTTGCTGCGGTTACCCGGGTAATTATAGCTTGCCCTATTAGAATAGCACGGGAAAATGTTCTATTAAAACCAAAGCCCTTAGAAATTAATTAATCCATTGTCTTGGCCCCTTTCACCCACCAAAACCACATGTTTGATTACTAATTAAAAGGAAGTTGATGTACAAAATTTAGGTCATTAAAATTTCATCTGGTCATTCAGAAGCTAATAAACTGCAGTCCATTGTATGACTTAGTAAGGCCACAGTGTTGGTTTGCACTGACCATAGACAGTTAGAAATTCAATTCTTTTGGACAAGCAATTTTCCAACCTGCTGAGACAGTTACATGCCACACCTTCACTGGAGAATACTGACTTCAATACCTTACTTTATCAAGGTTTGGAAGTATGTCTGAAATCCAATTTCTATTGCTGGAAATGCTAAACCTGCCCTGACATTTCAATTCTCCAAGGTAATTGCCGTATTTTGTCTCAGGCCTTTGCAGAGATAAGGCATGATCTTTCGTGGCCGAGGTAATAACATGCCAAATCATCCATCCTATCCAATGAAACAAAAGGGACCAAAACATAAGATGACATTATACCAAGGTTGTACATTATCCCTCCGACAGCAATGAATCCGAAGATGAAGCAGCTCTGAATGCCCTCTCCGGAGCTCTATAAAGATGAGGTATGCTCCTCTGGTCATTTCCCAAAGCAAGGACTGAAATGTTTTTTTCTTCCAGCTCACTGGGGCGAGGACGTATTAACATAGACTCGCTTTTTTTGTAGATATTTTGGATATGAATATTTCAGATGGGGTAAATACAGAGGATGCACAGAGCTGATGATCGCCCTCTTCACTCTGACCTTGCCACTTCCTGTTAGCTTAGACCTTGGAGAATGAAGACAGTTGATTTCCACTCTTTGTATGAGATAAATTGTGAGAAATTTACTACACTATGTACTGGCCATGGATTATCCATGGGGCCTGTACTCTGAGAATCATTTGCAGGTAGGTGAAGGTAATTTTCTATCTCATCATGGATACATTTAAACACAATAATCCACTTAATATGGAGAAATTGGGTAAATTATGTGAGCAGGGCAGTTTTTCAACTACCGTATTTTCCGGACTATAAGCCACTACTTTTTTCAGAACCCTTTGAGCCCTGCAGCTTAAACACCGGTGTAGCTCATGTATCGGCAGCACGAAGCTCGTTGGCTTTCTTCAAGCTAACAAGCTCCGCGCCGCCGATACATTTAGCCTCGTCACATCAGACCCGGTCAGAGTGGACCACATGAAACTGTTTGAATAAATTCAATAGCGGCTTACAGACAGGTGCGCTAAATAGTCCGGAAAATACAGTATATTTTTGAAGGAAATAAATAAAATATATCGGTTTGTGACCAAAGGTGTTTCCTAAGAACCCATAATTATTTAAAAATAAAAATGTGAATAGATAATAATGCATGTAAGACAATATGAACATGGAGTCAACATAAAAAATCCAACAGAAAATGTTCAGTTTTCCCACCAAGAAGCATCATTGTGGCCAATGGGTGCATCAATTAACTATACTGATTGCACCAGTTAATTACTCTGTATAATGTTGTTTCTGACTGTGGCAGGACTCTGGGGACATTGAGTCCAACACAACCCAGCGACAGCAGGATGGCATCTTTTGCCTTGAAATAGCATTTGTGGCCCAGCTGATAATAAAACAATAAAACAGCAGCAAACGAAGTCTCGCAATCCCAGCAACAGTTGCAGGGAGCCTGGCACAAACACTATCATCCTCCTGCTGCGCTGTCCTCAAAGCACCACCAGTGGATTTGTGGGTAGGGAAGGACGTGAGAGTCAGCCGTGCTGCAGAGAGTTTGCAGAGATACAGCAGCAGCCAGATTTTGTAGCTTTAGATGAATTGCTTTGTATTTGACAAAGGAACTATTCAAAGATTCAAAGGGGGATAATTTAATTTTACAACATGTAGTCATCAACCAAAATAACAACACCTTAGGAATATTCTACTTTATTTTTTACTTTTGGTCATAAAACAAGAACAGTAGTGACTTGAATTTACTACAAAGGAAACTGTATCCATCTATCAGCAGTGCAGCTGCTCCTCAAGACAGATTAAAAGGAAAATCAGCAACCAGACAGACAACTTTGTCAATTGATCTGAAGTGTAACTATATATTAGACATCACTTAAATAATGTGTGGCAAATTCTGATCGCCAGCAAAGATTAGGACTCTGCTGTCTCGTACAGGAAGCCAATTAGCGTTGTTGCGTTAACACTGATATCACAAGCTTGATTCAACCCAGGCATGTGTATCGATTACAGTGAGGAGGGGAAACCACCAAAGAAGTTCTCTCACATTTGGAGTAGAAACCCCCGTCTTTCATCAAAATGACTTATACAGAAAATAAAAGGAAATGAGGCAGCGTCTTCAACAGTGATGACTGGGAAGTCGGTGCAGTAGAAGAGAACACAGTTGTCTTTGTTCATAACCATGCATATGCTTCAAATTACAACTATTATTTTTGGATTAATTTAAAAAAAAAAGGGAACTTCTAACTTTGTAAGTGTACTTTTTCAATTTATAAACCAAATGCTTAAGGAAAGGACGGGACATATTTGAAGTACCGTAATCCCCGCAACTGTTATGTAAATGGTCATTGGGGCAGTAATTGTTTGTTTGTTTACCAAATGTGATAGAAAAGCTCGGGCGTGCTCTGCCACCCACAACAAACGCGAGATGGGGGATTTGAGAGGAGAAGCCTGAGAGGGGGAAAATCATTACCAACTCGTGTCAGCCTCCAGAAGGAAGGAGATGGGTAAACAAAAGGGTCAGAGAGACGATGCTGATTGGCAAGAGAAAAATAACAGAGCCTGCAAGTAAGATCCTGATGACGACATGAAGGATGGATGAGGGGAGGACAAGTGTTACATTAGAAAGATGTAGAAACAACACCAAATTGTGCATCAAATTTACAGAAATGTGATGTTGCAAGTAGCACAACAACGTGGCTGACTGTGTTTCTGTGTCTGCATCTGAGGCGGGAGGAGGCAGAGAGAAAACAAGCAGTAGGGCTATAAATTTCGATGGAGCGCTATGGAGACAGCAGGCGGAGGAAACAGCTCTGACAAAGCACCACATTAATGACCATTTCCCTACCAAACGCAAACTAATTTGCTAATTACAACCTCCTGTTGCCTCTTACTTTACCTTTTCCAAAAGAGCTATTTCAGTGATTTACCTACCCCCGCTACCTACCTACTCCTTAAACCTGCTTCCCATGACCTTAGGACAGCACACACACACACAGCTGCTGAGAGAGGATCAGTTAAAGCTGAAGTACCTCCCGTGTTAGCACTTTTTTACAATCTAAAAAAAAAGCCCTACGATGTTTTTAATCAGTATAAAAGAGAGCAGCTTCTTCCACCAAGTCAACAACAACAAAAAAACACTGCATTTCGATACAGATTGTTATGCCGCTGTTGTACCACAAGAGCAACATAATAAACTGAGTGGGAACACTGTAAGCAGAGATTGCTGGAGGCGAGACCTTACTCGCTCCATCAAAAAGCATGCTAAATGTTCTGCACACACATTTCGAACCCTTACAGGTCAACCTCGAAAAGGTTAATTGTCCTACGATGAAAAAAGAGCCCAATTTGCTCACTGTTGCAATGTGATAATTGCAGCAAAGAAAAATGTTATTGTACTTCAGGGCTGCGAGCGGACTCTGAAGCGCACTGAATAATTGTCGGCCCCGCTTACTCACACACCCATAACACTCGGGGAACTGTAGTAGTTAATTGGAGAGCAGATGTGTGTTTACTTTGCAAAGTGAGAAGGGGATTGGAAAATTATCGACAGGCAGGTCTGCTGGAGTGCAGGCTGCCCTTGAGCGCTCAGTTGCTGGCCCAGAGACTACGCGAGTGTCTACTTGAAATTTAGGGTAGTTTGCAGATCATTAAGGTAATAGTCTTGAGTAACCATGCATCATATCGATAAAAGGGGAAGGAAACAAGAACATATTTATCTGTCCAAACATTAAGTAGCAGCAAATTTGTGGACAAAAACAACATTGCGGACTTAATTTTTTGGCTTGGACGAGCCAAAGGGGGATTCTGGTTTCATCTGCAGAGAGAAGGCTGAATGTGACGGAGACTTCCTCACTTATAAATGCCTGGGATGAATCTGTAGATGTGTACATAATGCATCACTGGGAATATGTGGCTGTTTGACTGTCGCTTTGATGTGCAAGATTTTGAGTTTCATCGGGTATTGGTGAATGTCAAACACCGATATAAAAGCAGAAAGCTTGATTTGAGAGCATCATATCTGGGACTGTGTGACCCAATAACCATAAAGCAGTGCAAATGTTTGAAAGACAATATGACTTTGACAAACACAGCACATGTGCATTAATATATTTTCTTACAAAGCAGCCACATGTTATGTTGAAGCCAATAATGTAATAACAGCTGATAACGTAATAAATTTGCCCTTTTTGAAATGTAATAGGCCAATAACGTAATAACTGTCCAATAATGTAATAAAAGTCCTGAACCGATGACGTATTTTTGGCCAATAACGTAATAATTTATTACGTTATTGGCCTGGTAAAAGAAAAAAACTTTGCAATCATGTAATCACTGAGCCAATAACGTAATAAATCATTACGTTATTGGCCAACAGTTATTACATTATCAGTTCAGGACTTTTATGACGTTATTGGCCTATTACATTTCAAAAAAGGCAAATTTATTACATTATCAGCTGTTATTACGTTATTGGCTTCAACACATGTACATTCCTACACTGTGGAGTTTGACCCATGGCTGTCTGCAAGTTACACTTTTGACAATTACAAAATAAGTGGGCTATTGTTAACCCAACTGACATTCACAGCAAGGAGCCAGGTTGGGCACGTAACCCTTAAATAACTCCAGGGTGACCACTGTGACCCCCAGACAGGCCGCCATTGTTATTCTAGACATTCATCTAAAAAAGAGGGGGAATCTTAAAGGGCTGTAAACTGAAGAAAATATTTCATTTATGTGCTTGATGCATTCAGCCACAATAAATCTTTAAGTCTGTTGTATATATCCATCTCATATTAGGTAGGAGCCTTTATTTTTAACACCCATGGAAACAGTCAGAAGACTGCTCCTAGACTTTCCTCAAAGAAGAAATGCTGAGCTGAATAAAATGCAGCAGAGATCAGACAGGCAAGCAGGACTGGGGAAATGTGTTTGACATAAGAGGCAAGCAAGCTTTGACCCTTTTTAAATACAGACTGCTGATGCATGAAAAGATATGCAGTGGGAGGTGGCGGTGGCAAGCACCTAAAATTCATAACTCCCGACTGCTTCTGTATGGTTTGCAAAGCAGGTTTCTGTCTGCGGTGACATCATCTGACTGACTCACAACCAGATATAAGAAACATATTGTGCACAAAGTCGACGATACGAAGAGAAACAGCAAATGGAAAGAAAGAAGCATCCTCCCCCCAAAGCTGAAAATGTTTTGAAATCTCGGTGATGCAGTAAAGAAAAAGCTGGTCATCCTGCACTGAATGAAAAAATGTTTCAAAGATGGATGAAAAACCACAGTTTGTGTCATTTCCAAACAGAATGACTCCAAAGAGAGGAACAAACCTGCAATACTTGAATTCACAAAAAGGGAAAAAGCAGAAGTAAATTAAGGAATCACAAAAAATCTATTGTGTCACATAGTATTCTGCTTTGATTGTCTTCCTCTGGGACTTTCAGATCCAGACAGACAAGGTGGTAATGGTGGTGGTTGACCAGCAGAAGACTGAGGTAGTGATAGATGTAGCGATCCTGACGGCAACATCAAGAAGAAAGAGCACGAGAAACGCTGGAGAAACACCCAAGGGCTCAAAGAGGAGTTAGAGAAGAGGGTGTGGGGGGTGAAGGCGTCTGTGGTGCCAGTGGTGATCAGGGCACTAGGAGCAGTAACCTCCAAGCTGGGTGGATGGCTCCAACAGATACCAGGAGCACCATCTGAGACCTCGGTCCAGAAGAGCACAATCCAAGGAACAGCTAAGGTGCTACGCAGGACCCTTAGGCCTCTTGCAGAGGACCCAAGTACATTCATGACCTAAGCTAGGTCTCAAAGCGCTTTACATGGCATCTCATTCACCCATTCACACACACACTCACACACCAACGGCTACCGAGCTGCCATGCAATGCGCTAGCCACCATTGGGAGCAACTTAGGGTTCAGTGTCTTGCCCAAGGACACTTCGACACATGGACAGGAGGAGCCGGGGATCGAACCAACAACCTTACCATCCATAGGCGACCCGCTCTACCACCTGAGCCACA
>OOFC01014752.1:9794-21074 GCA_900323345.1 Pseudochromis fuscus
TGTTTCTAAATTTTTTTTTTTTTTTTTTTTTTTTTTAATCTGTCCTGTTTGGCAGCTTAAGCAAACAGTATGGAGTCTATGTGCCTGGTGGTGCCACAACTGATTTGCTCTGCAGGGGAAGAGTCTGAAATACTCCTGTTGCAACCTTTATTGATATCTACGTACTGGACAGCACAAGGTTTCAGGGAGGCAAGAAAGGGGAGGAGAGAAAAGGTGGGAAGAAAGAGAAGGGGAGAGAACAGGGAATACAACAACAACAACAACATTACAAGAAAAAAAGATAGGGAGGGAGGGGAACACAGAGTACAACAACAGCAACAACATCAGCAGCATGAGAAAAGAGCACGGATGGGGGGCAGAGAGAGCACAAGATACAACAACAACAACAAGGACAACAACCAGGGAGAACACAGTATGTAACAGTATAACATCAATGACAACAGCAGCAGACTGTGAAGTTGTGTTAGCAGCTGTACACAACTAGCTGTAGTGGTGATAATGTTATTTATGAATGTAGTAAGTGGAAGTGTGAGTGTTTGCATGTGGGGGGTTTGGTATGAGGTGTAGAGGGTAGTTAAAGTGGGAAACCGCAACCACACCCCACCCCAAAGAGCAGGCAGACCCAGACCCAGGCCATCAGAGTTCCCAACTCCCAGGACCACAGAGAGCCCACGACCACACGCCCCAGAGACAACTGCACCTCCAGTCTGAGGAAGAACCAGCGCGAGTGCAGGGAAAGCTCCAGCCCAGGGGGGCCCACATTGGGACAAGAGGCCCGGAGCCACAGGGCTCCACCGGCCAGAGACCTGCCCAGACCCACAGGGATGGGCAGGAGGGGCAGGAGGGAGCCCCCCCGGAAACACAATAACATTTATACATATTATAGTTTTTTGCAGGGGGGGTGGTTGTGGATATGAAAGACGTTGCACCACACCAGTATATGATGATAGAAATATCAGCAGGAAGGTTTGTTATAAGGTTAAAGAGTTTCCAAAATCTAATTCTAAGACACTTATTGAGCACCTCTAGCATTAGTCATCTTTAATCTGAAGTGCAACTGCCCCTGAAACACTCACCTACGGCTGATTGAGACCTTTGCAGACCCCCTCTCCTTCTTCCTCCACAGATTATCTTATCTCTCTCACCTCTTACACCTCCTCCTATGATGGCCTCTGGCTACTCTACACTAAACTTTGGTACTGATGTACGAAGCTGTAATAGGATTTGTACCTCCACATCTCTAGCTCCCCGACCATCACTTCCCTCCAGGACAAGAGTGTGTTGGACTACCTGTGATCAAAAGTTAGGTCAAAGATGTAATACATAAGTTTCAAATTGAACTTGTCTTGATGTTTTTCTGCATCATGGATGTTTTACATTAAACCTCAGTCAACTGCTCTTAACAAAACATAAATAAACCTACATTTAGGTGCTATACACATACACCAACCACTTTATTAGAGATTAGGTTGGACCCCCTTCTGCCAAGAAATCTGCTTTTTATTCCTAATGGCACAGATTCAGCAAAGGAAACATTCCTCAGAGATTTGGTCCATACTGACACAATAGCATCACACAGTTGCTGCAGATGAAGTTTGATAAAGATGAAGTCTGATTACAGAGGAGGTCATTTGAGTACAGGGCCAATAAAGTAGTCCGACCGGGGGTTCAATGTGAAGGTGATGCAAATTTTTTATGTGATGGGATTACACAATAAGCAAATGGGAAGGTGCGGGTCCACTCGCGCCAGGTGATGTGAGCAGACGTGACAGTCGCATCGCACGAGTTGAAAAAGTTGTAATTTCAGCGACAAATTTGCATCACATGGTATTGCCATGGTACAGTGGAGGACGGTTTATTGTCACCGTCTGTGTCGGTCCAGAGTTTTATGACACAACTTTAACTCTGGACCAGGAGACAGAGCAGCTGCTCTGTTTCTGCGACTCTAACAACAGGTAAAAACAACAATATTTGCAATCTTGTTTGTTGATGCCGAAAGTGGCGGTCGCTGCAGTTACTGAGAGGAGGGCACCTATTGGCTGTTTCTCACAAGTGGTCAAATCACCAGTAGTCATCCTGAGTAGGCTACTGATCACAAATACATGCAAGGTAAAAATTTGCATCACCCCTGGTCTGAATGTGGCCTGAGACCGTCTGAGCTTTGTTACATGGTGCCCTATCTTGCTGAAAGCAGCCATTAGAAGTTGATCCACTGCAGTCATACAGACGTGGACATGGATGGTAACAATACTCAGGTAGTCTGTGGTCTTTAAATGATCCTCAATTTGAAACCAAAATGCACCAAGAAAATCTCCCCCACACTGAATTATTGATACAAAACCAGATCAACTGAAATACTGATTATCTAAATGTAGAAGCTCAGGCTCTCAGACCAGGTCACGTTATTGCAAGCTTTCATTGTCCAGTGTTGGTGAGCCTGTGTCCACTGTAGCCTCAGTTTCCTTGTTCTCAGCTGACAGGAATGACACCAGCTGTTGTTGTTTTCTGCTGCTGTAGCCCATCTGCTTCAGGATTTGACATGTTGCAACAGAGCATTTTTACCCAGAAAATTGCTGCTTCCTGGATATTTTTGCCTTTTCTCACCATTCTCTATAAACCACATAGAGGGTTGGACATAAAAATCCCAGTAGATCAGCAGTTTCTGACTCAAATCAGACAATCTGGTCCATTAATAGTCACTTAAATCACCTTTCCTCTCCATTCTGATGTTTGGTTAAACTTCACCAGATCCTCTTCTCCATGTCAAGTTTCTGTCATGTGATAGGTCCAACAGATTTAATGAAATGGCTGGTGAGTGCAAATGGTTCACTTGGTTATCTCCCCTTATGTTTGTCTTTGGTCAGTTGAAAAAACAAACTTGACAAATGAACATTTTGTTTAAAGAGTTTCAGAAAAGTTTCCTTCTTGATTTTGCTGAAGTCTCGTTAATCTGTTATGTGGAGTTTGCCATTGCTAGCATGAGCCAACAAAAGATACTAGTCAGGCTCACTCTTGTAGCAGCAAACTGAGTCATAAAAAATGAGCAAAGTGGGTTTCAGGATTTATAAACTCCACTTGTCATTTGTAGAATTTACTTCTTCTTATTATGTCTGTGCCTCAAGTCTCTATTTTCTAAAGTACCTATTTAAACAGAAGCTGAAAGTTAAAAATATAGTGCCACTTAAAGAGAGGCTGATTCAAAAGGCTATAAAAAGGAGCTGCAATAATGACAGAAAAACTGCTTTCACTCTGCTTTTCAAAAATGTATCTATTTCATTTCTTTCTTAACTCTTTTTACTAAGTGATAGAAGACCTCCTACACTACTTTCAGATAAAATGATGCTTAAACACGGATGAAGCAGGTTCTGCCACCACCACAAACTCAGCTCCTCTTCACCTGCACAGCCACCGTCGCATTTCCACTCTGCTGAATGACGGTCCCTAAGTTTGCCCAACCTTGTCCTCTTCAGTAACAGCAGTGTCACGACCCCTCGTCTCTTTGAGGTTGAGAATTTTTCTTTTTGACAATAAGTATCACGTTGATCTCACGGACTCACCTCGACTCACCTCTGCTCACTTTAATTCCTCTCAAAAGGATCTGTTTCTGCTCTCCTCCTGCTGATTTCCTGCTACGATTCACTTGTGCAGCAGTTCAGTCTTCACAGAAAACGCTAAGGGCACGGTGACTTTGAACTTTGCAGCAGTGCGGTTATAAATGAGTGTGGAATGGCTTTGCTGCTGTAGTTGTCACACAAAATATGATTACACATTCTGTTTGCAATGGAGGATAGTGGAGGAGCAATATAGTAAATAGCTGTTGCTGGGGGCTCACTCTGCCTTGGGAACTACTGAGATTGGAAAAGAGAATAATGTGACACTAATCTGTTGTGGGGGAATTAGCTCACCTGATTGATAGAGTCATTTGAAAAGTATAATTAAGAGGGTCAGAGGTTTTATGGTTTAAACACCAGCAGCTGTTGCAGGAATTCTTCTTTCAGTGGTTTTGAACTGAAAAGGCAGCACTCCAACAAAAGTATTCATTCTGGCAGCATTGTGTGATTCAGTTCATGTTCTTTTGCTGTATTTTCTTGTATCAGATTTGTGGTCAGGCTGTAGACAGTAGTCTTCTTTGACACCTGTCACCTGTAGTTATTGGTAGCTACAGTTCAGACAGGTGGTTGACATCTGTCTATAGATACATTTTTAACCTCCTCTACCCTGGAGGTCTCTAATCCAGACTGTGTGTCATTAAAATGCACCATGTTTCCATCTTTGAGATGTTGAGACGCCAAATGTGAACAAGTAGGCTGTCTAGTATTATTGTCTAGTATTATATAAGCATTGTTTTGCTTCATCTTGGTTTCTGTTGCATCAGTATGAACATTCTCAGTTACAATATTGTGCAGCTTTTTTTTGTTGTTGTTGTTTTTATCTCACTCTTGCCAGACATGAACATGGACACATTCCACACGTGCACTAGACAGTGATGCCAACTGCCTGACAGCAAGCAGAGCTGCTTTGTTAATCCAAATCCAACAAACTAATCAGTAAAACGTGTGACCTAGAACACATGGAAATGTAGAAGCAACACTGGGCATCATTCACCATGTGTTCAGAAGAACAAATTTGTTCTTAAATCTCACTTATATAAATCTTAAGATTCTTACATTCACCAATCTCAGATTTGTTGGTAGGTAAGAATAAAATCTACGATCATCCAGGAGCACGATCAAGAAGATGGAGATTTTCCAATTCTACTGCTGTGTATGATTTAGGATTTACACTGCAGCAGCATTTTGTTCTTTTCAAACTAGTAAACACTATAGAAGAGCTTCAGTTCACAAGATGTGCATCCTGAAACACACCAGAGACCAACAACAGACCTGCTGTGATTACAGTTGTACCTGTGGAAGCATAATTAAGATATTGGTAAATGAGGCCCATTGTTGTTGTATTGCTGTGTATAATGAGTAATCCCAGTCCCAGGAACTGTAATGGTTTCAAACCTTCTATAATTGATATGGTGTGTAGTTGATCTAACCTTGCAAATTGAAGCTATGTGATTATTTCATCATTTTTTTTGTTTCCTTATGAATTAAGGAAGGAGGTTTTTTTCCTCATAACTTTATTGCTTCCTTGGCTCCTAATACACTGTTGTAGTTTTCCCTAAAATTTCACAGCCTTCTTGGCCCACATCAAGGTTAAATATGTTTGATATAATCAGTGATAAACGTCCCCAAGTGTCATAAATCAAGTGCTGCTCATAAGCTAATGATGCTAACAGTGTAGCACATGTACCAGATCTGAAAGGCCTTTTCCAGTGGAACACCACATTCGGCTATGATAATGGTAATTCAAGAGTTGTGCTCTTAATGAATCACAGAGACCATTCAAGTTTTTAACAGCAGGCTCAAGACCCACCTTTTTAGCCTAGCTTTTAGATGATGTTTATTTAATGTGTTACTATGTGCTGTCTTAGTATTTATATATTTAGTAATGTCTACCTTTTTATCATGTCCTATTTTACAATCATAACTTTCTTCATTTAGACTTTTCTTTGGTTTTACTTGTACATTGTATAGTTTTACCTTTTTATTCTTAGATTTTTTTAGCTTCGCATTTACCTGTTTCCCATTTCTTGCCAGTGTTTCCTCTGGGGAGCCCTCTGCACCGGGAGAGGTGGTTGGCTGTGGCTGTGTGGGTGTGGTCCTGTGGGTGCCGGGTTTGGGGTTTCTTTGCTGCACCCCCTCTTGGCGCCCTGGGTCCCTGCCCGGTGGTTGCGGGTGGCGTCCTGCTCCCGGTGCAGATGGCTCCTCGGATGGTGTTTCCTCAACTGTTGCATCTGTACTCAGCCTGATGTTTAATACGTTCATTTATTTACCGATTTATTTTTATGGCGTGCATGTTGAGTGTATGGGTGTGTGAGTATGGGGAAGGGGAGGGGGTGTGCATGCCTGATATTTGCCTGGGTGGGGATGGGTCAGGCGGTTTGGTGGGCACAATGGATTTATTTGCTTTGCTTGTTTTGTTTTTATTTTTATTTCACATGTAAAGCACTTTGTGCTGCATCTCTTGGCATGAAAAGAGCTTTATAAATAAATCAAATTGAATGCTACACTACAATACAATTGTAGTGTACAATGGAGTTTGTAGATATATTTTGGCAGACCTGCTCCATCCACACTTAAGCTTTAATTGGCTGATAATAAACAAATCGTCAGTTACACCCAGTATACAGACAGAAGGATCAGCAGAAATGTATTTACATCTCATCAAGTCCTTGAGAGGCAATGGAAGTTGTACTGTCTCTGGTGCATATCTTGTGTTTTTCCTTTGTTTATTTCCAAATGTGAATCCCACTCAGTGTGTAGAACAAGAATACAAAAAGCTCCAGGTTACATAAATTGCCGTCAGTTAAGCGAAAAATATCAGCCATCAATATTTCACTCTTAACTGACCAAACGCACCCAGCAGACTTCATAAAGAGTGTATACCTCCTCTTGTATGCAGCGCCTACATTGCTAGGGGCTTGTAGCAACACAGCAATAAGCCGAAATCCCTCCTGAGTGTTGGCAGAGATCCCAGCATTCTATACTTACAGTCGTCAGTGTTTTTAAGTGGTAAACTTCAACTGACAAGCTGATGCTCTGCTCTGCACAGGGCAGCGAGAGCAAAAACAGCATTTAAATAAGGATTGGAGTTTCTCAAAAAAGCTTTGTAGAGTTTTTAGGATTCTACAAACAAACTTAATGCCTTTAAGTGAAATCCAGTTAACTTCTATCGCGTACTCATTTAATTTGATGCCAATAAATGGCAGAAACTGCAGAGGGAAGGCTGCAGGAGGAGATTGTTTTTACCCACTCAGCTGTGAGGGTTTAGAAAGGGGCACTGTGGGCACCTAAAGTGACTTACTGCAGAATATGTGCCCAGAGGACATTGTGAATTATTTCACATTTTACTACTTGTTGTCAGAGTCAAAGCACATTTTTATGAGCCAGAGTGCACCACTGAGGAAAAAGGCAACAGAGGCAGATGCGCAGGCTTGGTTTGGCTGGGAAGCAGCAGCGCTGCTAGCCAGATGCTACCTGACACAAATTTACACCGATAGCATAAGGTTTTATACAAAGGCACAGAGTCAGTGCTGATCATTTTGCATGATCTTAATGTTCACTGCCATTATTCTTCAATTCTAAAAGATATCTTCACAAGGCAGTTTAAGTATGATCAAGGTGGTTTTGGTTGAATATATATGGACAAAAGTATTAGTATTCTTCCACCTAAACACAATTTTCTCTGAAAAATGTCCTTCCTTAATGAATTTATACCAAAGCTTCACCCAACACAGCAGATGTATTTGTGTTTTTTACTGCAACATTATTTTGAATATTTCAACTAATAAAAATGTCTCTTTCTTCAGATCACACCTTATGTTCTGGGTCGTTATCCTGATGGAGGAGTCATGCTCTCTCATTAGGACAGGGCACTGTGATACTGGGGTGAACATCTTGTTAATCTTCTGGTGTCGTTGTGCCCTGCTCAGTGCACACTGTGACACACGCAGCTCCACCACACACCTGAGCCTCCTCTGTGCTTTCCAATGGGGAGGATCTTCTGTTTATTCTGTAAACACAGAGCTGATGCAACTAACTACAATCTTTTCATTATGTTTCATCTGTCCAAAAGACCAAGCATTGGGGACTTTGTTTTGTTTTTGGGTCTTTCTGGCTCACCCCAAACAACATGTCACTCAGTAACTAACGCATCGTGACTCTGTTGTATGATCACTGAAGATCCTGTTCACAGCTGGTTGGTTTCATCTGTTCCGGGTGATTGGATCACAAGTGGACGGCTCAAAATACAAATGTTCACAACCACCAAGACGCATTGAAATCTGAGCACTAAAAACCAGTGTTGGGCACATTACTTTAAAAAAGTAATTAGTTGTAGTTACTAGTTACTTCTCTCAAAAAGCAACTGAGTTAGTAACTGAATTACTCCACTATAAAAGTAACTAGTTAAAAAGGGAAAGTAACTATTGCATTACTTTAAAATAAAAGTTTAAATATGTCTAAGAATTTGGATTTTTTTTTTCTAAGCTGGTTTCACAGGCCAGTTGCAGACAGATACTTTTAATATTTATCACACTTCAACAGACCACAGCTGGCAGTCATACTGTACTTCAGGTTCTTTCATCATCTCACATTAGCCACACCTAGCCTGCTATCATCATCAACAGTGTCAACAATGGTCAAGTGGACAAACACTTTGCTCCGGGACATAATGTACACTTCAAATGTACGTTCTTGCCTTTTACATCAAGGAGAATAAAGTAGTGTCTGTACTTCCACTTTGAAAACACCAATTTTCCCTCCAGACTGGCCATTGCTGCAGCCATGGACCACGGAGCAAATCTACATTTGGTGGGGCCCACTCCTGCTGAGAGTCCATAAACTTGTGTGCACACAAACACGAGAGAAAAAAACACAACAATAAAAAAGCAGCCAGCTGACAAGGTAGCCAGTGTTGCAGGATTCCTGCTATTAGGAGAAGTGGTCTCATACAATAAAATGTAATATGATTGTTAAACTCATCACTGCTTTTTAATTCCTGTCAAATAACAGCCTCTTTTGGTCATTAACTGAGTGAAGTCTCTGGCAATCTCCATATCTCTCTATTTTGGAAAATATTATTTAACCCTCTAACACTGAGCATATCACCGGCGATACAGAGTGACTAGCATGAACCAATTGACCCTAATTCCTCGGCTATTTGTGCGAGCAACGTGAATCCAGCTGATTCTGAAAGCTGACAAGTGGAGCGTTTCATGTATAACTGAGAGCAAAATTGGATGAAAAGAGCGTCAGTGAGTAGCTTTAGTTTATAACGTGCCCCATTTAACTGTCTGTGACGGTAACACTGTTATAACGATGGAAATAGTAATTAGTTAGATTACCCATTACTGAAAATAATAACACCGTTAATAACCTCGTTTATTTTAAGGCTGTTATTCCCATCACTGCTCAAAACACATGCAGAGGTGGTCTGGGAGGCCTTTGACCACATACCTCTTGTATTGTGAATGCTAATGCCTCCTGATGCTTTATGGAAAAGGACATGACAGAAGAAAGCTGCTGCTTTTCTTGTGTTTTGTCTCCTGTGTGTTGTCGTGCAGAAGATCAAGCAAGAACTGAAATCTTTTCACAGCTTCTTTGTTTTGTTCTTTGGCAATTCAAAGGCAGTCAGTTAACTAAAGAGTTCTTAATATAACACTCGTCAGAAGGAAGTACTGTTTCAATGAGGTGTGAAGGTAGAGCAGGTTTGATCGTACACTCTTTTGTTTGCAGGATATATCCAGCACAATCGAAAGATGAAACAAGAAGTAATTAGGTTTGAGCATTTCTGGTGGCATTCGGTTTACAGCTAAGTGCTTTACTGGGTTATTATAAACACAGTTTAGTGACCTTGAATGTTTTTCTCAAGTTGGATAATGAATTCATATTTGTACTGGATTCGCTTTTTACACAACTCTATTAATAGTCTGATATTTAATGATACAAAATATCTTTCTACATAATACAGCACATGTCACCCTTGGAAACAAATATTCTTGCATAATAAAAATTGCATGATTACCTCTGCATTAGGTAAAAAAAACCTTCACCTTTCAGCTTAAGTGGCTTGTTGTAGTTTTTAACAACACCCAACTTTTGAAACATGTTTTACTTGCTCACTGACAATTAAATCAATTCGAGTTATTATGTTGACTTCATTTAGAGCCGCGAGTTTGAGTATGTGTCAGTAAAGACTAAATGCTTGCTTTCACTAAGTGGGCATGACAGGTAGCTTCTCTGGGCTGTTGTACTCCAGCCCAGAGGATGCTCACAGATGTACAATACCAGTCAAAGGGTGGACACACACGGGTTCTTCAAAGTAGACACTGTTTTTCTTGTGCACATCCATAGACACAATCTGAACCTCGGCTGTTGAGAGGAGACCGTGTGAATCAGACTTTGATGTTGGAGTTGCTTCAAAGAAACCCCTGCTGAGGAAAACCAAGAAGAAGAACAAACACAAGAAATTGACTAGAGGAAATCTGCTAACTGGAAATGTGAGATTTTTTTATTTTTGGATTGCAACAGTAGACCAGAGTAATTGTGTCTTTGTGAGATGCAGAGAAGGTGAATGAAATGAAACATGGAGAAAGGCTGTGATGGCAACATCCAGCAGTGACGCACTGTCTCATTTGGTTTGAGCTTAGTGGGACCATTATTTATTTTTTAGCAGGACAATGAGCCAGAATACAGAACCAGAGTTTGTTTGACCAAAGAGCAGAGTGACGCAGGGCTTGACCTGACCTCCACAGTTGCTTCACTTAAACTCAGCTGACATGGTTTGGGATAAATTTGAGTGCAAAGTGATGGAAAAGCAGCCAACCACCACTCAGCATATGACAGAACCCTTTTAAGACAATTGGGTTTGTATTTCTGGTGACAATCTCATGAAGCTGGTTGAGTAAATGCCAAGTATGCAAAGGAAAAGGTCTCAACTTTGTAGGATCGGAAAAATGAAAACTTGCATTATTCCCTAGTTTGAATGTCTTCTGTTGTGTTTTACATTGTAGAAATTAAAAAAGGTAAGTTAGATAAATTAGGAAGGGTGTCTCCCATGTGACAGATGCAAAGAGAGGTAAACCAGCAGGTAGACATGAAGGTCATTGTAAATATGGAAATATATGGAAACTGCTCTTTGATTCTTCAAACATGTTTAATAACAGATCCAGGACAGATGTGTACAACATGCAATACACAGGTCAAAAGTTCAGACTCAGGCCACATTCAGCTCTTATAGCTCCTGGGTTATACATCTGGAAACACTAAGAGAGGCACTTCTTTCCTTACTATAGAAATAGAGATAATTTTGCCAAACCAAACATGCGAATCAAACCTATGACTTCCATACCGGATCAGTCATGGCCCAAGTTTACGACTGCCATCAGTGCTGTTGACCTACAGGGTGCTCGTGGAAATTGGACTACTGTTGGTTGAAGAAGCAGAGGAGGAAGGCACGTTTGTAGCCAGGGAGAGAAGAGGAAAGTCAAGAGTCTAGGACTGCGAATAGGGACTTTGAATGTTGGGAGGAAAAGGGAGAGTTGGTTGACATGATGCAGAGGAGGAAGGTGGACATACTGTGTGTCCAGGTGACCAGGTGCAAAGGTAGCAAGGCTTGAAGTTTAGGAACAAGGTTAAAGCTGTTTTATCATGGCTTGTATAGGAAGAGAAA
>OOFC01014755.1:0-15254 GCA_900323345.1 Pseudochromis fuscus
AAAACTGTTTTCATATATAAGGTGCACCGCACTCATAGAATAGAAACTACTGTAGTGTCTGGGGTTGTGTTATCATCCATCTAGATGAAGCTGCACTAAAGGGGATGTCAACAAAACAGTCAGATAAGTCAGTCAGTCAAACTTTATTAATAGAAAACAAACCAACGTTCTGACAACTCCGTTCACTCCCAAAACAAGCTAGTACATTCACAACACGGTACCGTACGTACCGGTAGCTCTTACCGGTATTTGTGCCGCCTTCGTTGAAAACAATGTATTTCCAACTCCATTTGTCACAGTTCAAAGCTACATGAACAGCTGTTTTATTTTTTTCCCCGAGGTAACATCAGTGACGTAGTATTATCTTTTACCAACAGCAAGGTACAACAGGTAGTGCAACTTTAGTGTTTTACTTTAGTTAGTGCATCACAAACATGGAGGGAACTTTTCCCTGATTCAGTAAACACGTAAAAGAAACAGTCTGATACCGCTACGGTAAATCAAACGTTAGTGCAATCACAATATACGCCCCCTGACTACGGTAGCCGTAATTAATATAATTAATAATTAATAAAGGCTTTTAGGTGCTCCTTATAGTGCGGATAATACGGTAATTGTCAAATTTAAAGGTATGATCTGAATACTGTGCCCATTTATTACAAGCATGACCTCACATAAAAAAAGAAAAGCTTATCTAGAGTTATGTAATCAACAAACCATCACAGAACAATACAGTTATATATTTGGAATCACAGCGTTCACCATGTCGTCGGCTTAAAATGACAAAATTGGAGATATAAGGTGATGCATGGCAATAGTTTTACACGTGTGGAAGATGAAGCCATTGATAAAACCCTTTCCTTTAACTATATGCCAGTCTCACTGACATCCTGAAGATTATGGAGTAGTCAGGCATCACAATAACCAGAGATAATTTGTCTTTTGTACAGTAGATTGCAACACTGACACACACATACACCCGTTAGGCTTTGGAGTTATGTGGGGCATCTGTCATATATCTTTGAAAGGAGTGTGCAACAAAGCAAACAACAGTGACAAAGATAAATGAAGGCAAGACTTTTATTTATTTATTGTTGAAGGACAAGATAAAAAAAAATGGTGAATTGAATATACAAACCATGAACAAAGCATCACTGCCATGTGTAACATTGAAATCACTTCTTTCATCCACCTTTCACACATTTTTTTTTGGGGGGGGGGGCAAAATTTGGTAGGAAATGATATGAGTAAAAAAACAACACCACCATATTCCACCAACCTATCCTGCTCACACCTTATTTCATCTCACCTTTTAATCGTCTCGTCCTCCCCTCATCCCTCTGACAACAACACCTTCTCTATTTCTTTTTCCATGCACATAATTACACATCGCATGCACACACTGATGGATATGAAAATGAAGGATTGGATGGGTTGCAGTGGCAACACAGAAGGAAGCCAGGAGCAGGGAACAGACAGATGGAGGGAAGGGGAAGTGATAAATGTGAGTGACCATCAATCCTTCAGTCGTACAGTTCATCCTTCAGCTCATTCAGAGAAAGAAGTAAATGAAAAAGTGGCAAAGCAATGGATGGATGAAGAGATTAATGTGTAAATGGATGGATAGATAGGCAGATGGGTAGATGAATAGATAAGTGAGGAGATAAATGGATGGATGGTTTTGATATTTAGGATTTACAAGTCATTACAGCCTCGCATACCTTCACAAGGAAAGAAAAAAAAAATCTGATAGAAGACTGGAAGAGTAATGGGGGAAAGAAGGGTGAGATATTTAAATAATGCACATATATAAAATGTAAGAAATAAAACTTCTTCTTCTCTTTGGCATTCCTGAGGAAATTAGAGAAAATGTCGAGATTTTAGGGGAAAATAAAATACACCCCCTGCAGCAAGCCGTGATTTAAAACAGCATTTTTGCAAATGTCAATAGCTTGTTCCTTAATATTTTATGATGTTAAGCTGTCTTGCATGAACGTTACCTTTTCAGTAATGTTCAAGTTTGGAGACATTGAGAGCTACTCCAAAACCTTCAGCTTCTGTTTCCTGAAGTGGTTGATGGTGGGTTTAGAGGCAAGCTTTCAATCACTGTCCTTTTGTTTAAGTCAGCCTCTTTTCAGCTGCTTTTCCTTGACTGCAAAGTTTGCCACTGGCTGTCACACAGCCTCAAAACAGAATACTGCCATGCTGCTCCTTTTTTTCTACAGACATATGGTAGTTGTTGGTGATTGTGGCCAAAAAGCTTCCCCTTTTTTTTTTCGTTTCATCGATCTTTTATCCTTATGTGTCCAGGTTTTTTTGGGGGTTTTTTTTAATCACATCTGCCTGTGTTGGAGGCGTCATTTAAATCCATTGCCTATTGAGGGTTATTACTAGGGTTGGGGACCGAAATTCAGTTCCAAGTAGGAACCGAATTAAATTTACTGAGTACCGGGTACCCATAAAAAAATTATAATTTCGGTTCCGATTATCGGTTCCTGGCACTCATTTTACACAACGGCTGCAAATGGACTTTAGCTATCTGCCAGGACCTGTCTGTTACGTATCAAACACGTCACGTGACGCCGCATGGCAACAGGAAATGGACCGGGGAAAGCGGAGGAAAGTTACTCCTTTTCAACTATTAACTCATCATCATGTTGTAACTAGAATATCCACTGAAAAAAAATGTTTTCATGGACTGATAGTAACAGGGTAACAGTAGTTTGTTAACAGCAGCTAGCTTGCTAGCGGCTGGTTGTTGTGAACCGGCTACCTATGCAGTGACGTACTGACCTTTTACGGTGACAACTTGGCTCCTTGCCAGTGGAAAAGCAAACTGGTTCATTGGAGAAGCGGGATCCGAACCAACTAACCACCAGGACTAGCACAAGGCCGGAACTAGCACCTGTTCTTGTTTGGTGGAAAAAGGGTGATGTAAAAAAAATATATAAATAAAAAAAAAAAAGGATTAATTTTAGTAGAGAGAGCGGCCAACGAGGAAAATGCAACACGTCTGGGAAATTAATATGTTAAATATACATTTGGCTTCCTGTTTTTATGTTTTTGGAATTGAGATAAGGAATCGTTAGGAACCGGAATCGATAAGCAGAACTGACATGAGAATCGGATTCATAAAAATCCTAACGATACCTATCCCTAGTTACTACATTATTTAAAATGCATTTATTACCTCATTGACAGTGATACTGTCATCAGCTGACAATTTCTACTGAAGGTTCTGACCCAGGTTTCCCTCAGTGAAGTTTCCTGATTCTGGTTCTTGACGTAGTGTATGAGTCAGTTAATTTCTCTTGTGTCTCCTCATGCCGGATGATGCTGAATAGATGCAAAATTTGCATTGCACAATTTGAAAGCGTTTTAACTTGAGCAACAAATTTGCATCATGTGGTATCGCAGACCCAATCAGCACTGGGATTCTGATACATCACTAAACAGAAATGGAGGATGAGGTTATTGTCGCTGTGTTTACCCGCCCAAAGCTTTATGACCTGACTCTGACTCACCATTTCCAGGACAACAGGTAAAACTCAGTAATATTTGCAATCTCGTTTGTTGTTGATGGTGGAACTAATGGGGAAAGTCCTATTGGTTGTTTCTTGCGTGTGGTGAAATCGCCGGACTTATTATCCTCTTCATTTGTTATTTACATAAAAGAGTGACTGACCCACAGAAACCTACAAATATCCTTCTCTGCATTCTGCTCCATTTGATCCAATCATCATTAGAGTTTCTTTACTTAGCTGCACAATTATCTAAATTGACTAGCTTCCTTTCACCTTTGCCCATCTTACTGTGGCTGAACGTGTCACAAAATTGCTAGGAGAGCCAAGGCACAATGGAAATCATGGCTGTAATATGTGTCATTAGGATAATGGGAAGATATGCTTGTTTTCCTCATTCAAACCGAGTTTGCAGTTTTACAAAACTGGATTTTAAATGAGGAGAAGAAATATTTGCTCTAGGTCAGCAGTCAAATTTATTCACATTTACGCCATTGACCTTTTGCACCAAAAAGTCAGATTTCCTCGAGTTGTGTATCCTTCCCACTGAAGTAAGTGCTCAGATAATGCTCGGATTGAATTGATCTACTCATCAGAGCTTGTTCAAGTCAATCAAGCTGCAGCCATTGTTTGTGGCTGTGCCTCAAGGTTCCAGCAGACTGTTATTGACTAAGAACCGCTGTGTCAGTGTGAAACATGTCATTAGAAGTAAATGAAAGTATCAGAAGTCTAAGATAAACAGGGGGTGGTTTCTCAGCATCAAATCATGGAGAGGTTGAAGGTCTCCAAAGGGGTGGCACTCTGAAGGGCTCTGCAGAAACTGGCTGGGTTGTAGCCAAATCACTATCAGGCAGACCTACGATGACCACACAATCAGAAGATCAATGCACCGAGCTTTTTCGAAGATACAAAATTTGCTAAATGGAAAACCAAGCAGCAAAAGAAGTGTCAAGGGAAACCTATCTAATTGTGATCTCAGAGGTAGCAGTTTCTAAACCGCTCACAGAAACAATGCTAAATACTTGGAGTCGGTTAAAACATAGCAGCATTTTACAGAGGATGGTGGAAAAAAAAAACCCTATTTACTCATATATCCAAGTTTTATTGTGATGGCAGGAATAGGAGAGAACATAAGGAGAACAACAGGAGAGAGGGGATAATACAGCAATGTATCAACCCCATAGAGAAATACAGTGTTAGGAATATTAAAGTCTTGAGGTGTTTTACCGACTCTGGAGACCTGCACTGAGTCAAATCCACCTGGACCAAGAAGAAGCAGGACTTTACTCTTTGGAGACATGCTGCACCCTGTGGATTACACCTTTGTGGAGAGGAAGTCTTACTACATCCAACTATCTATCCATCTTTTGCAACCTTGTACAATTACACTGGGATTAGATGGGTGATCCCTGTGCCCATATGTCACCACGACTAGTCAGTGAGCTCACAAAAAATCTGTCGTATCAGTTATTTATACTATCTATTACAATGTCTATACTCAATGATATATTTACACCTTAACCCTTTTGGTGCTGAATATAGTTTTAAATAAGTACGTACAGCGCTGAATATTTTTTTAATTTACTGCAATTATTGTATATCAATATTCAAAAAGACATATTTTCAGTAATAATAAAGATGAAATTTATGAGTATTTATGACTCACAAGCAAAATGAAAGTACATTTGCTGATAAATCTAGAGAAAAATATCATCATGTCAAATATTAATGACATGAGAAGTTGTCAAAACACAAAGAATACACAGAGTTAATTATTGTATTTATAGATGCAGTATTGTAAACATCACAACCAATGGGAGGCTTGAACTCAGGACTCTATGGTTTAGAGACTAATGCTCTAATAACTGAGCTAACTGAGCTGACACACGATATCATTCCCAAAGTAATGGATTGTCACGAGTAAGAAAAGCGCTGCTAAGTCTCATAGAAGTTGTTTTCATTCGGGTAAATTTGCATAAATAAATAAACACAAGCATGTTGCCCTCTGTCCATGACATGTCCATATGGTCCATACACAATTCTACGCCACTGGAGGCTACTAAAGCTGTTTGTCGACTGCAGTCGACGCGCTGCAACACGATGTCACTGCAGTTGACATCCGCGAGTCGACTACGGTCGACATCTGTGCTCTTCCAGGAAGTCGACTGGAGTCACCAGCCAGTTGAAAGGGTTAACCTCGTTGTGTCTATGTGTATTTGTTCCAATTTTTGCTTTTAATTGTGTGTTTTTTTGTTTGTTTTTTCAATATCAGTGAAAAGTCAACATTTATACAGCTATCAGGATGATGTAAAAGTAAAGTAGAAAGACCAAAAAATCTGGTACTTTTACCAGACATTGGACAAAATTCCTAATTAAAAACACACTTGTTGTGTCAGAGAGCATTTAGTTTCAACCTGAACCGCTATAACTCGTTACCATGGCAATCTGCAGAGAGAGAAAGAGGAGTGACACGGAGAGATATGTATGTAGAGAGAAACACAATGTCAGACTGAGATGGGATAAATAGACTGCAAAGGTGCAATAGAGAAAGAGAGACGGCGTGTCTGTAAAGGACGCAGCACTGCGACAGGGTGCGCACACACTGAATAAGAACACAGCATCAGAGTATTTAGTGAGTGCTGTGTGCTCATTAAGAATTCATCCCTGCAACTCACACAATGATAAGGTTTAGATTACAATATTCGATCTGTCAGATACACTCTGTGCCACACTCCGTATGCCCCTACGCATTATAAGCACATTGGTTCCCATTTTAGAATAGAATATGGGCTCATCTTTTGGCTGAATTGTGTGTGTCTAAAGCACAATAGAGCGACTCTGTCGATATTCCATTATGCTGTATAATGTTAGGGCTCCAGAGGACTGAGAGGGAGTGAAAGCAGAGAGGTAGAGAGTGAAATAAGAGGAAGAACAAGAAGAACTCATGTAATCCTTATGGTATTCTACTCACAGAGCTGTTACACAGTACAATATCAGCAAATGGGATTTGATAGGCATATTATGGATGATTTGTCTTGCTAATATTCACTCCAGAATTGAATGATGCCTGATTATTTCACTTAGATCGGAACTATTTTTGTGAATCACACTCTTGCAGTTCAAACCCTTTTTTGCTCACATCATCCTTTGTTTCTGCCTTCTCATCCACTGCTTTCAGAAAATGTATGTGGCTGTAATGTGACTTCACGCCATCCCTTCACCCCTACACAGCTACTATCAGGAATCCACTATAAGGAAAAACCAAGTCACATACATTTGTGTGTCTGGAGTTCACCTTTCTGAAATGAGAAAAATCTCAGACTGTCTTTCAGAGTGTTGAGAAAAGACAAGTGGAGCGAATGGTAAAAGAAAGTGAACCAACAGGAAAGTGAAGGAGACTGTAACAAGGGGCAGTAGGAAGCATTGTGAGCAGAGATCACTGCTGTGTGTAGAGTGCACTCTGTACCTTGTTAGTGGTGGACTGTAACTATCTACAAGATGTATAATCAGCACATATTTAGAGTGAAAATTAACATTAAATGAGACCCAGCTGGAAAGATGATATCTGGAGAAGCTTTATTATTTGTGATTTCTGCCTGTTTTTCTCTTGTTGTCTATTTTCTTTCATTCATTTTGCAACCTTCTAGCTCACTGCCCTCCTCCCGCACCAGAGTGTTGTTTATAATTTTCTAGCATGGTAAGCAGTGGTCACATTAGCATGAAATTGACTTGTTCGACTGCCCATAAAGCATTCACGGTTGCAGTGATGGCACTGTTGCCTCTCACATGGTTTCCACTTCATTAGAAGATATATCATCATTTATGCTCTGCGACGCTACACAATAGTGGGAAGATATACTACTGTATATTGTTTTTATGCTGCCTGGTGTGTCTGTGTGCAGATGTGTATTTTCATGCATCTGTGTGCACAAGTGAAAGCAGTTAAGTGATTGTAGTCATTCACGCGTTATTTCCTCTCCTTTTGCTACCTCGATTCCTTACTCTGTCGATGAACATGTGCACAAGTCTTCCCTTTTTAATTAGCTTTGTTAAAGTTTTTTTTTTATTCTTGCTGCTGCTTGTGGGGGAAGGGATTATTTTCTGTGTGAGCTCCCAGTAGTGCGGAGCAGAGAAAAGGGTGGAGGGAGGACGAGAGATGGATCCGCAATAATAATCTGCAAGAGTAGACTCCAGAGAGACAGAGAGAGCAGGGATTGAGAGAGATGATCCCTCAGGGATGGGGGCAGAGAGATAGTGTACAGACCATCAAGCTTGTTTCCTCTCACTTGTTCTTTAGAAAGAAAATTGAGTTCTGTCTCAGTCAACCATTAATCTTGTTACAGTGGTTGACTCCAGCGCGAGGGCCTGGCGACATACATATGCATACTTTCTCTCACATGTGGACACACAGAGGATAAATATCACTGGTTCAATGGTGCAGTTCAAAATTAATATTTCTTGTGTTAGTATGCTGTCTCCAGCAGTTCAGTCTGCTGCAACTGACTCTGTGTCCAAGGGCACTAACTACACATCTCTGTTGGAAAGCATACATTTACAGCCTCTAAATCCCTTTCTTTATTGTCTGCACACAAAGTAGTCACACACACACACACACACACACACACACACACACACACACAGCTGCACTTCACTAAATTACCCAGACCTTTTTAGTATGAATATGTTCGCTGTGTACTCTAAATCACATTTTCCCATATTCTGAAGGCCTGTTTCTGTGCTCTCTTCAACAGGGAGCAGTTGTTTGTTTAAGAGCTGGTGCTAAATAATCTATTAGTTTTATGTCACTGACATTTTTTCTATATGGTTTCTTTCTTTTCTTTTCTCTTTTTTTACCTCTCTTACAAACAGATTGTGTTTTTACTTCAGGATGGCGGTCAGATGTATTGGGTTAAGTCGTATATAATTGTCATGATAATATAATGGTCAGTTTTTACTGTAACTTTCACCTTTTGTGACTCTCCTACCAGTAAATATGTTGTGCATGAATAGGAGATGTTGGTGTAAGTGTCGTCAGATGGCAAAACAAAACATATGGTGCTTCTCCACTACATAGTACCTACTCGACTCGGATTGTGGTACTTTTCCATTGGCAAAAAGTACCTGGAACTTTGTACCCGGTGGCACTTTTTTCATACCTGCTCTCCTGCGGGTACAAAAAAGTACCCGGCCAGGTACTAGCAGGTACTAAAATCTTACTAGTTGGAATTGTTAATGTGTCACTGTGTCATCACCGCGCTGCACACAATCATTTGTACCGGCCAGCTGCACCATTATAGTCAGCATAACAACACTAAACAACAACAACAACACTAAATAGATCCATCCAATGTACAATAACACGGTAAAATTTTATTTAAAAATGTCGGCTGAAAAAAAAAAAAAAACATGAGCTCTGAGCGCCCGGTCGGTGGAACAGCTGACAGAGGTTGTAACAAGAGCTCATATCTCCACAAATGTTGCAACAAAGTTTTAACCAGGCTCTACCTTGATGGGTTAACAACATATTCGAAGTAAAAACAACTAATTTCTCACCTGAAACAATCTTCAAACTGTTTTCTGTGACACCACAACAGTAGAAATCTGCGTATACTCCATCAACTTTCTCCACTATCCTCCATAATGGAAACGCAACCAAAGGCGAGCTGAGGCAAGGTGAGTAGGTACCATGTAGTGGAAAACCACCATTAAAGATAAACTAAGACAACATAACTAACCCCAATGTGGTGAGTGTGGAGGGAACCAGGAAGTGAGCCTGGCTCCATTAAATTTAGGAACACCCTCAGATCACACCAAAGCCTGTAGAGATACTGACCAACACAAAGCAAAACTCAAAGAGGAGGGATCATCAGGGGTCATCAGATAAGTCTTAATTCATAATCACTGTTGTCCTACCTTATCATGTGCACTTAAAGACACACCACTAACCTACATGAGTCCAATACAGGAACACTGAAGTACTTGACCAGTGTTTTTTAGAATACAGCCTGTATATATGACACACATACAGTCATAGTCTGTTCCCACACATATCTGTTAATATGGGACCAGTGTGTCATGTGGAACCTGTTGGTGTAACAGCTTGCAAATGCTTCTTTGTAAACTGAGGGAGTAAATGTAGAGAACTGTGATCCCATTAAAACTGGTCATTAACATTACAGATGTCCTGTCAAAGCAGTGACTTTACAGGCATTAGTCATATTCACCTGACCACAATTAGCAGCTGGGTTTCATGTCATTTAGGAATTTATGACTCATCAGATGTGGATCTTCTGTTCCATATGTGGATTCTGAGCTCAGATTTATTTTGATGTGGTTTTCTGAATGGGTCTTAATGATGATGTGCTTACTGAATTTCCTCAGTAAACTTCCCAAATGCTGCTAATTTCTTTCCTCAGCAGTTTCCAAATCTTTCAACTTCAAAAAAAAAACATTCACATATTCTACAAAATGAAATATATCTCAAAGGACTTCCCAATTCACACTGAATTAATGACACTAAATGAAGTGCGTTTTGCAGGATCCAGTTGGTCGTAGATATTATGGACAACACAGTTTCCTACAAGTTCTGTAACTATTACAAATAATGGCACAAATGAGGACTAGCACATGCACACACGTTCACCTGGAGGCTACGCAGTGTAGCCATTAGCAGCTAAATCAGAGCAATTTGAGGGAAATGACTTTGCTCAAGGGTATATTGGCAGTCATTTGTGGAGGGATGGTGGGCACAGCTTGCTTCTAAAAAATGAAACAAAAAGTTGTGTAATGACATCAAACAAAGAAGGGAGGCAGGAGAGGGATGGAGTCCCGTTGTAATGGCTGTAATGGGACAGATGATTCAAGCGAGCCACACTATTGATATGGGGATGAGAGAGAAATTAGGAGAATGAGGGAAGACAAAGGGCTATGAAGTGCACTGGTGTGTGTGTCTCTAAAGAGAGGGGAAAGTGTAGGATCTCATTTGGAGGAACCGAGTCAAAAAAACAGAACATTGGCACATTTAGCTGCTTCTCTGCCCCCCCCATCATGCCCCCTTTGAAGTGTAATTCTTCTCACTGAAGGAAGAAGTAAGGCAGGGATGAATGGGGGAAATTAAGGATGGAGGGTTTGAAGGAGGGCAGAAAACACCTCAGTGTGAAGTGCTCGACTCGCCGGTGGAGAGGGAGGAGGTGGAATTGAAAAGAAAGAGGGTGAGAGTGACGACGGAGGTGCAGAAGACACAGTGAGTGGGAACTAGTAGAAAACAGGAGGCCAGCTGAGTGTGAACAAAGGGATAAAGGACAGGAGAGGAACATGGAGAAATCAGTGGCTTATGCTAAGCACGGACTCACATCACATGAACTCACACCCAGTTGGGATGAACCTCAAAGAGGGCATATAGAAAATTTCTGGAGAGGAGATGATGGTGGAGACAAGGGGAGGATGTGGAGGGGAGGGGAGGTGATAGGCAGGCCAGAAATGAATGTTGAGCTGAGAAAAAGGAAACCTCCCCCTCTCCTTCTCCCTCCCTCCATCCATCTCCCATCCCCTTGTGTTGAGAGGGGGTGGGAGCATATAGAGAATAAATAGCTCAGAGAGAAAGTGAAGAGAGAAATGACAGTCTTCTCTCTGAAATGAGGAAAAGTAGGGAGCAAAGTGGCAATAAAATTAAGAAATCAAGGTGGCATAAGACGGGAGAGGCCATTTCATTCAGACTGAGATGTGACTTGAATCCACATAGTGGTAAAACATAATAGAGATGTAGGCGGTTTGACACGAACAGGACCGTTAATGGATAGTAAATAGTGACTTTAAATACGAATCTCAGATGTGACGTCCATGAAAGACGTTGAAGAAAAAAGGCTTTCCTGTGGATTTATCCATTATCTTCTTCTGCCGATCTAGAACCAGGCTGGTAATGGCAACACAGTAGGCAGAGAAGCCCAGAGGTCTTTTCTTTCATCCCATGCTGTTGCCCCTGGAAAAGGACACCTGAGCTCTGTATTTTAAAGTCTGGATGCTTGGTCACATAGCTCCCAGGCTCATGTAGCGGCGGGAGTTGTGGTCCATCTATGGCGGACGGTAGTGATGGGTAGATGAGGCTTTGTGAAGCGTTGCGACACATTCACCAAACTGTATCGGTACTGTGTTGCTCAATACTGACACCTGTTGGATCTTCACAATCATTACAGGCAGTCTAGCTGACATAGTGATTTAATGACCGAGCCATGGCTAGGTTGTATGGACTATATGGACGTGTCCATACCAAACAATGACTGAAATGTCTATTATGGGGTCATCTATACACCCAGAGGGAACAGACTGCTACAGACGTACACGTGCTTGTGTTTGTTTATTTACGCAAATTTGAATGCGACGATATTCCTACTCGTGACAATTCGTTACTTTCAGCATAATGGCATGACTGTGTGAGGATGTTAATGTACTTGTCTTTGAGGCAAGGAGGATTTTATTTATATATATTTAGGTTCAGGAATAATCCCGCTGACTGATGCGCTTCCTTATAAACACAGTTTGGCGATACAGGTGAAACAGCAGCTGTTTCATCATGTGACTTTCTTAACGCCATAAACACACCGACACGGGGTTTCACTCTGTGAGCTCGACACATGCGCCGACGCATCGGTGCTGCCAGATCCATCACTACCGGACGGCAGGATAGCTCTCCTCCATCAGCTGTGCTATGGACACTCATGTTTGGTCTGGCCATTCTCCAGAGGCCAATCTTCTGTAGGAGATCCTACCAGGAACTAATTCTCCAGATAACACTGATTCCTGGGTCGTGGAGGCACAAAAAACCGTTCAACTCCAAAGAGCTGGCAATCCCAGGAGGGAGAGCTTTTCTGTCAAAAGCAGATCACTCACTCTTACGGAGGAAAACAACTGGAAGAGGAACATATTGCAGACAGATGAGACTTGGGGGGGAAAAAAAAAAGCAATGTGACATTTCCTGATGAGGTGATGGAAAGAGGAAAGGAAATAGGGAAGGAAGGAAGTGTAGCAGCTTAGCAGGAGAGAGGGAAAGGCCTGGAGCAAAATAAGTGGCGAGGAGAGACGGTAGCAGGACAGGAGTGCTCCCCTGTGAGATCAGAGTGAGGGAGAAGGAGAAAGAGCGAGCACTGTGTGTTTGCCTGGAGGGAGTTAGGGGAAGCCAAAGAGAGGTAAAGACAGGAGGGAGAGAGGGACGTGGAACAAGTGCAGGAAAGAGCAGCGTTCAGTGAGCTGGAGGTGGGAACAGGGCACCATGCAGTACCAGCGAGGGACAAAGACAACGGGACAATCAGTGTGATACAGATGGGAAGAAGAGTCCAACTGTGTGTGTGTGTGTGTGTGTGTGTGTGTGTGTGTGTGTCGGTGTTTGCACTTCATTGTTTTCCCCTAGATGTTTTTGTTGGCAGCACTGTAAAGCATCTTAAATAGCATTGAGACCATATGGCACCAGGACTCTCCAGGGCAAGTAAGCATGGTTTAGGCAGCTGCATTAAAAAAGAAAATATTTGAGAAAAGCTAATATTTTCTCTGAATCATAAAACTGATAAAATAACAATCAATTAATCAGTCGGTGTATATTGGAAGCCTCATTTTGTCGCAATATTTAGAGACAATCATTCAAATCAAGACGATTCAACTACAGCTCTTGAGTGTTTCAGTGGAGTCAAAGAGAGTATTTGACTGTTTGTCTCTAAAACTCCAGTTGAACTGTTTAATGTGTCTTTTTTCAAAGGCAGGTTCTTCTTGGTTGTTCTTCCATCATGAATTCAAAGTAATACAGTATGGAAGTACAAGTACACACTGTCATAACTTGAACTTCCTAATATATTAGTAACTGTGGAACATTAGTCTTCTAACCTTGACCAACGAGGCCTTTATTGTCTTCCTTATCCACTTATCCACACTTGACTGTGCACCTCAATAAACCCTCCCCCCACAATTTGTAATCTGAGTAACTGATTACAATATTGAAGACCCCTGTGATAGTAATTCAAGACAATCACCTGCTTAAAATATCACCATGATCAACCTATTTATTACCACCACCAAAGAGTGTCAGCAGTTTTGTCCAAGTCTTTGATTCGTTTCTATACAATCCACTTACCGTATTTTCCGGACTACCTGTCTATAAGCCGCTATTGAATTTATTCGAACAGTTTCATGTGGTCCACTCTGACCGGGTCTGATGTGACGAGGCTTTGAGGAAAAACTAATTATTCAGCTCTGTCAAGACTTTTCAGGTCAAACAGAGCAGGAGGTACCCACACTTTGGCCCTGTGTCTGGTAGACATGGACTCAGTGGTGCACCATTGTTCACCTGTACTATAATGAAGTTCCATTTGTTACACAAATTAAAACATATATGTTGCTGGGGACGGCAATGGCTCAGTGGTAGAGCGGCCGTCTACCAACCGAAGGGTCGGTGGTTCGATTCCCGCACCTCCCAGTCATTGTCGGTGTGTCCTTGGGCAAGACACTTTACCCACCTTGCCCTGCATGAATGTTGGATGAATGGGTTGGTGGTGGTCGGAGGGGCCGTAGGCGCAAACTGGCAGCCACGCCTCCGTCAGTCTGCCCCAGGGCAGCTGTGGCTAGCTTAGCTTACCGCCACTGGTATGAATGGGTGTGAATGAATAATGGTCTCTGTACGAGCGCTTTGAGTCTGGACTTCCAGAGAAAAGCGCCATATAAATCCAAACCATTATTATTATTATTATTATTACTTACAGGAGCTATTAATCCCCTGTGAGCTGGTCTGCCGCCTTAGATCCCTAGGTGGTGACCTTTTAGTCGCTCCAAAGTCGAGACTTAGTGTGCGTCTACACAAAGACACTGAAAACGCTGTAGTCAATATGCCAGGCCTGTATGTGGTGCTGTAAAGCTACCATAGAAACACACCAAAACAAAGAAGAAGACACGGAGCATGCGTATTAAACTCGTGCCACATGGAGCATACGCACAAAGCACGTGCGAAATTAAAAAAAAACAACACACAGTTGTTGCTCACGGTAGTTGTAGAAATTCAAAAGATTTTGCTGTAAAGCCAAAACAAGCCCAGTAGCTGCTGCTGCACTAACGCGACGCTGTATTCCGCCATTGTGACTGTTGTTAGGCATTGTGCATGGGGGTTAAGGGGCGGGGCTACAGCGGCATCGTTTCAGGAGAAAGCCGTCCACACAGAGATGCAGCGGATGGCGTCTTCACTTTCCCACTCTGGGACCAAATAGTATCGTTTTCGGCTCCCAAAACGCCGTCTCCGTGTGGATGCAAGGTGTAAACGATAAAAACTTTACTGTTTTCACTGAAACACGTCTCCATGTGGACAGGGCCTTAAAACTAATGGTGACCGGGCTTTTTCTGTCAGAGCCCCTCAACATAGCAGAGCCCCTCAAGTTAGGCACAACCTGCCCGGGGAGATAAGACATGCGGACTCAGTGGCTTCTTTAAATCACTTCTTAAAACTCACTTTTATAGACTTGCTCTTATGTAATTTCATATCTATCTATCTATCTATGCATCCCTCAGTCTCACCCAGTGGAGATGGGTTCTTGTGTTGTCTAGGTTCCCGTTCACACTGTCAGTGGTCTGTGGCACACATTATCGATCTTGCTAAGAATCTTTTTGTGATCTGCTGACGCTGTTGTTATCTAATGTTCAGTCTTTGTCTTTGTTTGGGCTTTGTTGTTTTGCCTTTCTGTTGCTTTGTTGTTGTTTTGCTTT
>OOFC01014756.1:5354-31269 GCA_900323345.1 Pseudochromis fuscus
AAAAAAAAAAATAATAAAAAAAAAAAAAAAATAGAGCAAGCCTCAGTCTGAAAAGTCTGATGTGCAGGTAATCATGCACACTTCAGTGGAGTTGACAAACAGCAGATTTGAGGGCTGCAGAAGCAGCAAATGAGCAGAGTGCAGGGGGTGAGGGGTGGGGAGGGGGGGTTGTGAATGACGGCACATGATACAGAGAGTGACATTACCTCCAGGCACCGTAGAGCCTGAACCAGATTAACCATTCAGAGTGCAGCATGAACATGGTGTGTCCTTTTTCCTCTGAGCTTTTAACCCGAGGCTTCTCAACCTTTGTGGATGTGGGGACTGGCAAGCGAGCAAAGAGTGGATTGACAACACGGGGGTGGTTGAGGTTCAGGGTTAGAACCAGGGGTGTATTGAGGAGAGCTGGATATAGGATTCAAAGATGGGGACTTCTCATTTGAATGAAAATTCAGTGCACGATGCAAAGGTTTTATAGCTTCTGGGTTTGCTCCCCCATTATGCAACCTAGAGCTAAACTTTTATATCCTAGGACAGGGGTTCTCAATCCTGGTCCTAGAGAGTCGCTATCCTGCATGTTTTAGATGTGTCCCTCTTCCAACACACCTGATTCAAATGACCAGGATCGTTAACAGGCTTCTGCAGAGCTTGATGATGCAGGATAGTGGGTCCCGAGGACCGGAGTTGAGAAACCCTGATCTAAAACATGCAGGATTGCGGCTCTCGAGGACCAGGATTGAGGACCCCTGCCCTAGTGGATCTCTTTGCAGGGCTTTTAATGTGAAACATTTAGAGAACTCCACACTATGTTTAATTGATTCACCTTGTTTGGGATCCAGCTTTTATTTGTTCACATCAACCACAGTCAGAGCCTTTTGTAGAGCTTTTAATTGACTATGTTATCGGTGGAAATACAGTTTTCTTTTTTTTTTTTTTTACTGCTCAGCACTGCATCAACAGGCCCTCACCTGATGTCCCCCAGGTCGTAGTAGACGTTGCGGCCGGTGTCTTTGATGTAGATGGCCATGTTGGGAGACTGCAGCATCTTCATGGTGAGCTGATGGGGGAAGGCGGTGACGAACATAGCCCGCAGGATGTCCTGACTGCTGATTTCAGCCGGCATTCTGACCTGCTTGGTCTCCTCTCCATACTGCAGGTACAGCACACCTAGCATCACACACAGGCACACAGAAGCTGTTAGTCAGTCTACAGTGTGACAGTACTGACACATTTATCAATTTGAATGCATGTGTCTGTTGTATGACAGAATATATCTGCCTAGAATCTGATAAATAAGTCAGTCATTACAAATGATATTGGTCTTTTACCAATATATTTATATTAGCAGATAAGTCATCTATTTCTTTTTAAAATTTCAGTCTGAAGTTATTGTCTCATGTCATGAAACTTCTGGACATGGTGGTTAGGTTAATTAATTATTCTAAATTGCTCAAGGGCGGGATCAGCTGGGTTAATTTTTTTGATAATATAGTAAGACGTTGGCCTTACAATGTAAAGTGCAAAGCAAATTAAGATTTGGCACTATACAAATATAATATCATTTAATATCATTGAAAGGTTGTCTGTCTCTATGTGTTTGTCCTGTGATAGACTGTCAATGTGTCCAGAGTGTACCCCGCCTCTCGCCCATATCCTGCTGGGACAGGCTCCAGCCCCTCACCCCCTGAACAGGATAAACAGATAGAGGTTGGATAAAGATGAATGGATCTTGAATCACTTCATACAGCTTGAGATGAAATTATAGAGAAACAACTCACTGGATTGAGCGACTATTGATTCAATTGTAAAAAAACAAAAACTACACTAAATCTAAAAAAGCGGAGGTGCTGTATTTATGTTTTAGTGAGCGGGCGGTATGAACTACTTCTCTAATGAGAGTTAAATAGTTGTCTGCAAGGTACAATCATGTGAGATGTTTTATTAATACAGTTTTTCAGTTACCTTGAGTACATCTGCACGATTACACATTTTTAAAACAGCTCAAAAAGTCACAAAATATTAGCAGTCATATCAGTAATCTGTGTATGTTAACCCTCTAAAATCAATAAATAAAAACACAGTTGTAGATAAATCTTCCAATGTAGGATCTCAGCTCTCAAGCATTATATAGTGCATGAGTGTAGCGTTCTTTGTCACAGAGCACACAAAAAAGGTGCATTGGACTAAAAGCATCTAGTGAAACTGTTGATATTTCACTGGATCACAGTGAACAATCACCCCCCGACAGGTTAAAACTAGCACATGTAAAGATATTGAAGTCACTTTGAAACACAATAACAAATGAATATGTCCTGAGATGATCCTAATGATCAATATCAGGGAAGGTAGGCTCTTAGTGGATCAGTCCTTGGGCTCTGTGTTGTGCTACTGCCGACAGTGCAACATCCTACACAGTAGTGTAGTGTATGAACATGAAAACCAAACCTTAATGCAACCTGCAACATGAAGGCTCATTACAGGATTCACCAAACTCAGACTTTTTAATCTTCCCTTTCTCATCAACAAAGCTTGTATAAAATATTACCAGCAGCTAGTCTTTTTCAGCCACTTTCACCAGTTAAAATGGGAAACATGAGCAGCAGGACAAATCAACTGTCACTAATAATTTTAAGTCAATGAGAAACTTGTCTAATCTCAGCCCAAGACCTTTTGGAAAGGAGGAGGATCCATTGTGTAAAACAGCTGATGTTATCACAACAGTCAGAAGCTTTATCTCAAGCTTATCACATTATGTTGGTACAAGGAGCCACATTTTCTTTTGTTCCTCATCATTTAATGTATAAACTGCAGGACTCCACACCCTCTGAAGGTTTCCTGTTTCATCACAGGAGGGTGAGAGCAGCAGGTGCCTCAGGTCTGGAAGTTGTAAGGTGGGGTCTCCATGGATTGTAAATGTATAAATAAATAAATAAATAAATAAATAATGAATACTTCATTGATCTCAAGTTGAGAAGTTGTTTTATTTCTGAGCTGCCACTAGCATGGCACCATCAGAAAACTTAGGGATCAGTGCCTTGCCCAAGGACACTTTGGCCTGTGGGGAAGAGGAGGCAGGGATTGAACAGGGTTTTTTTTAACTGAGGACTGTGATGGCCACCACACTACGCGAACTGGCTGTGGGTATTTGTTTTTCCAGAACACAGACTAAGATCTGGGACGTCTGAAATCCACGTCAACACCTTGAACTTCTTGTCATGTTTCCTCACATCATTGTAGAACAATGTCTGCAGTGAGATATGAAGCTTTATCCTGCTGATTGAGGCCACAGGGATCAGGGAATACTGCTGCTATGAAGTCCATCTACAACAATGTTCAGGTAGGGGCTTCAAAGTATCACATGAAAACCAGGACCCAATGTTTCCCAGCAGTTTTCAGATTATGACACTGCCTCCTCTGGCTCATACTCCTTCCTAGAAGACATCCTGATTCATCAGACCAGACCAGCTTCCAAGTTCCCAGACCCTCTCAACTGTCCATCGAGCTTGTTGCACTTTTCTTCTGGTATTCTTCACTGGACCATTTTGGTAGGTACTAACCACTGTACAGGAACATCCACAAGGACTGCTGGTTTGGAGATGCTCTGACTCAGGTGTCTGGCCATCACAGTATCGTCATTGTTAAAGCCTCTCAGATCCTTACCCTGCTCATTTTTTTCTCTTTATCCAACACACTGAAGAACTGTCACATTACACAGAGCACAGCAGATTGCTATGGATGGACCTTCAAATTTACACTACAGGGACAGCCACCTTAGAACATACAGAACCTAAAGGATCTTTGATAATGTTTTCATGCCAGATACCACAGGACCCCTGCAGAGGTTTGAGGAGTCCAGGTCTTGGTGGGTCACAGCTGTTTTGACAACATAAAGGGGACTTCTACAATATTAGGCAATACTGATTTTACTGTTGTGGCTGAAGGGTGAGTGTCAGTGTATGTCTACTTACCAAGCGCCCTCTCTCTCGTATGATCACTCGAGCGCCCCACAGGAAGACTTGCTCTGGCTTTACAGCCCCTTGTAAAGGGAGCTGATGGGAGTAGGCCCTCTCCATCAGCCATAGTCTCTGAAGCCAGAGGGTCTAGATCTTCCAGGAAGCCCAACACACCAGCACAAGCAGGGTTTTCAGATGGTCGGGGACTCCTCACCTGGATGAAGTACATAAGGCGAGATGAGCACTGTATTACACCAAAGACATCGACAAACACGTCCTTAGGAAAAGTTCTCACTCTCCAAGAACAAACCTAGTTCAGTTCCCAGTGGCACAGCTTCTCCCTAGGCCAATTATTACACTTTGCCAGTGAGGCATCATGTTGTTGTTGTTTAGATGCACAGTTTAACAATAACAGATATATTTCCGTCTGGTAAGTTAAAAAAAAAAAAAAAAAGCTGAATTATTATCACCTCAGAGAAAAACATTGGTTAAGTTATGTTGCATGAATCTCTATCTGCAGAAACTCATCGGGTTGAACCTTTATCCTTTTTGACATCTGAAGCAAGAGTTGGCAGAGACAGAAAGTGCAGACTGTGGGAAATCAAAGGAAGTCTTGTTCTTGCAGGGCTCTTTGCATCTGCCTGTTATAACATGAGTGAATCAGACTGACCTGCTGAATCTACATCTGTAATGTCTGGATTATTTATTTTCTCTCTGTTTTCTTCTTCTTCCCTTCAAACTGTGACCTGTGTTAAATGACGATAAAACTTGAATGGAGAATTTGGTGCAGGCTTTTACAGAAAGGTCTGTATCGTTTTTGGATTTTCTTTGCTTTTTTCCTTAAATGCTCTAATTTTACTGCAGATGAAGTCACAGTGGTTTTACACAGTGGTATACACAGTGGTTTGGTGATATTGTGTCTGAATACGGACGCGCCAAAGAAGCATTTCAGCTGAATTAAACTGAAGGGGCTTCATAGCATTCTAGCGTAAGGCCAAAAATCATCAACTGAACAAACTCATTTTCTGAGGAATGTGACTTTTGGGCAACTGTTGGCACATAATTGTAAGTTTTATGGTGCAAACAAAATAAGAGGGATTTAAATTAGCTGGTATGTTCTGCTTCATACAATCTTCCAATGACAAATGTTTGTACTTAACTCTGCCTTTGTCTGAGAGTTTAATGAATCAAGTTTCAACTATGAGGTCCATGGTGACCCAAGTGGTGAAAATGCTCCATCAATCTGATCAATGACCCAATGAAATCCTTTTTCACTTTTTGAATTGTTCTGGGGATCACAACTTAGATAGATGGTATGTAGAAGATTGATATAGTGACAGTGACATCACCCATTGGTTTGTAAACTGAGATTCAGAAAGCTAGGGGTTTGTCAATATGGTTGGCGCCATCTTGTTATTTGGGGGACCAGAATTGACTCTATTTTAGTGTTAGGAGTGGAGGATGGGGACAAGCTGTCAATCAAATTAGCATTGCCCATAATTATGCATAACTTTAAGCCTTATTATAATGTGTTATTATTATATCTGAATAATTCTGTTCTAATTATACAATTGTCATGAATGGGGAAATATACCATTTAACATTTTTTGGAAACATGGTTATTTCAGGGCTTCTGCAGGTTTCAACAAGTCAAATTTAAGACTTTTTAAGATTTTTTTAAGACTATAGTGAATACAATTTAAGACCCATTCGGAAAATCAGAGGCACAGAATTACATGCAACTAACTAACCCATGGGACTCCAATGTCTTAATGCCCAAAGTTTCAAAGTTTTCTTGAGAAAGGTGCAGTTTGCTTCATATGTTTCCATCCACCAGCTTCAACCACACATTAAATTGTTCGTTCTGGAGCCACAAACCATTGAACTTGCACTTACCCATCTTATACAAGTAATTCGGCTTTGCTGTGGGCTTTTCTTAAAAAAACAAAACAAAAAACGAGCACATTGCCGGTGGTACAGGTGAATAGCATAAATCAATTTACCATAATTCCTCACCCATTTGCCCCAGCAACATGATTCCTACTGATTCTGAAAGCCGACAAGTGGAGCGTTTCGTATATATTACCAACATTACGGTATTTTACGGAAACTCCGCTTGTCGGCTTTAAGAATCAGCTGGAATCCCGTCGCTAACATAAATGGTCGAGGAATTACAGCAATTTGATTGATACTCACTTGATTGATAATCACTTTCTGTCACCAGCTAAATGTTCGGGGTAAAAGGCTTAAGTTTTCTCCACCGCTATGCTCCGCTGTAACCACACACTGTCGGCTGTAACACACCACGGCGCATGCACAGGACACTAGCTGGTTGTGCTCGATGATTTGTGACCGGGCTGCACAGGTACTTTAGTTCTGTTTTGTAGTTATGTTATAGCGTCCTCAAATATCTAAACATTTAAAGGCAACACTTTAACTGCACTTGTTTTAAATAAAAGTAACGTTAATGCATTTTTAGGACCTTTCAAAATCGTATTTAAGACATTTATGAGATTTTAGGTGAATTTTGGACATTTTAAGGCCTTAAATATAAATGTTTGGATTTTGACATTTTAAGACTTTTTAAGACCCCACAGCAACCCTGTAAGTGTCCATCTGGACACTTTAACATGCAGGTTTATGGTAACTGACTCACTTTTGGAGTCACGCTGAAGTTGCTAACAATCTTCCATCAACCCTCCTGAGACTCACCAGTGAGCCACAATGCACAACACAAGGACCCTGAACTTTCACACCTAAACTGAATGAGACTGTAGTGGATATTGTTTATTCCCTGCAGTCAGTATGTCAGGAGTGAAAAGCACCTGACTTGCCCTCGGCTGCCTTACATGACCCTGCAACCTCACTGTGCTGCTATATGGCTGCCAGCCAGCAGCGAGGGAGGAGAAATGTTGCATCACTTTAATGCCCATGGGGCTGCACCCTGAAACTGCAGCACCTCCATCCTGCATGTAAAGGTTGCTGTGAGTTACATGCGTTAAGGTATGGGTTACTTAGCTGAGGAAGATGGACATCCAGTTCAAATCAACTGTTTCCATTAAGTTTTCTGTTTAAGTGTCACAAAGTATTTTTATAGCCTGGTACTTGGTTTTATAATAGATTGGTCTTTTCTAATATCCACATAACAGTAGTGATCTTCTCCATGAGTGTGGTTACAAGTCAATAACGGGGCTTTGTGTTAAATCATATCTGTGTTGCATCATCAACTTGGCTGACCCCACACAGACACACACAAAGTACACAGTAAATATCAAGTGTTAATATTTACTCTGCCTTCCAACAAAGGGATCTGACAAAACCCAGCCAGACCTGTAACACTACACACCTGCAGTATACACACAGACACACACACAGCTGCTACCAGCTGCACAACATTACACACTTTGTTCAGTAAGTGCCAGCACATCTACATCAGCTCCAGACACCGTCACATCCGATTATACAAATCAGCTGATGACATGCAGCAGTTGTGTGTTGAGGCTTTGAGCTCAGTGCTCCATGTTTTGTTCAAGATAAATCTAGGTGTGTCTTCCTTTACATCATCATAATAATGTCTAATTGCTCTCCAGCTAAACCATTACCCAGGTGCTCTTGTGAGGAGGCAGCTGACTGATCACACAGAATGGGATTTTAGGCAGCGTCACCAAATTTCCAGTAGTGCATGTGTAAAATATCAGTGCTTGCTTGGTATTTGCTTGGTAACAATTTCATTCATACAGGTGTGGCACCGTGACAATCAGATGTAGCTGATCTGATTGCTAGGCAACAGCATGAAAGTTGATATTTCTAATTTACACAAACATCATCCAGGATATGATTACGTGTACGTATGTAAACAGAAGTCAACTACACATGGTGAGCACATTGTGACTGTAACTGATAGAAAAGAAAGACAACACTACAAGAGATGACTCAAGCTGAAATAAACAGGGATTATTATTCTGGATCATGTAAATAATACACTGTAACAAAAAAAGAAAAAGAAAACACCAAAGTATGAATACAGTTACAGAAAGTCCTGTTACATTCACAAATTTTTTATATTTCACAAATATTTACATTAATTTAAACCTCAAATTCAATGATCAGGTATGGACAATGGTTTGTTTGTAAGCAGACAAATTAGACTCTGTACACAATAAGCCATTCATATTTTTTTAATACTTTTTTATAAATATAAGTTTAACTGTTTTTCCATCTGGAAATATCCTTCATTAAATATTAAAAAAAACAAAAGAAACTAAATAAAAAAAATACACAAATAAAGCTACAAATTGAAATTATGTAAAATTATTGTTAAGGTTAGTTAAGGTGAAACCCTTTATGTCAAAGTGTCCTCACAAGTGCAGACACACACACACAGTGTGTGTATGCGTGTGTTTCTAAGTCTATGAAGCAGTGAGTTGATCGGAGGTGAATGATTTGATGTGGATTTCCTCTTGGCAGCGTCAACATGTGATGTGGTTCTGTAAGTGAACGCTCGATGAAGCACAGCCACTGAACTGATGTTTGCAACGCGACATGTGCACAAATACGTACACACACACACACACATACACATAACGCTGAGTCACTACACTGTGATGACAAGGTCCCCATATCCACAGCACTCTGCTGCACACCAGGTCTGTCTGTGTCTGCTCTCACTGTAGTCACACACACACTCCCACCGAACATGACTTGATGTCTTGTCTTTGTAAAGACACAAGAAGAGGATGAAATCAAACATTGGAATCAGGCTGATTTTCACTAAACTCAGTGGAAGGTTTGTTTTGTCTTGAGTGTTGATAATGAGGATATTATCTGATTGGATCAGCGCACGGTGTGGTTGTGTAATGATGATGTGAGACCAAGCGAAAGCTCTGCTACAACACTTATAATACTGGTACTAGATGGTGACAGTGTCACGTAGGCAGGAGGCTAATGCTGAGTCGAGCTGATGTCTTGTTGAAACTCAGAGAGGTAAAGGATTATTAAAACTCAGATTTCTCACAGTGAGCATGAGGGCTAGTTCATCTGAACGCAGCCGACCGTTCATCAACACAGAGACGTGTCAGAACGTGTATGAGCCAGGAAATTTAGAAAAGCATCAGCTCATGAGGACACAGTATCAGCCCACACACATATCCCACAAATATACCACAATATATAACAATACACTGGTCAGGAAGTCACCTAAGCACATGATTATGTAAGCATGTATAATATTTGTATGCTAAATGTGACTGGTTAAGGTGACAGTGAGGTCATCACGACGCCACACCTGCATTTCTGTCATGCAAAGGCGACACTTTGATCTTATTAAGGTGCTAAAGGAAAGATAAATAAGTGTGTTAAATACCATACTACAATATTGGCATATGTTAATATTACAGGTTGTTAAATTAGGTCCATGATAAAACAGATTACATCATCACATTACATTACATCTTCACAGTTATGTATGTGTGAATGGTTGAATAATAAGTCATTCCACTATATTAAATGGACTGTACCATGATCATTAGCAACATCAAACAATAACAATAATAACAAAGCATCGGTTTTGATGAGATGGGACTAAAATTGTTCAATCCTTCAAGTCTTACGTTGTCTCACTGATGGGGACAGAGAAACATTGTCTTTCAGAAGTGTCTCTCAGACCCCAAAGATGATTGGTTTGGCCTCACAGTTGTGAAGCTGACATAATTTGGATGATGTGTTTTTGAGTGGACATTGAAAAAGAACATCATATAGGATTTAATGGTTCCTTTCTTCTAACATTTTAACGTTTTTGTCCTTAATTTAAAGAACTTACTAAAGGCTGAGTGAATAAATTAAGTTCCTTCAGTGCTAAAAGCTGCTCGAGTCCTCGCTCATTATTTTGTGCAAATATGTGTCTGCCCCACCCAACCATACACAAACACACACATCCTTAATCCTTAAATCTTTCATACCTCAGGTATTTAGTAACTGTAACTTTTCTTACACAACGCTGGAATTAGGTGATAGCAAAATAGCTATTTTCATTTATTTATTTGTTATGTGATAATGCGACTGTTCTCTCTGTTACTATGAATACATCCAGGCTCAATGATGAATATGCAGAGCAGCACTTTCTCTAATAATGGAGGATTTGATAACAAAAGCTCTGCAGATTCAATCCTATTCAGTTTTATTTAGACAGCGCCAGGAACAATATAAATTGTTTCATGCAGCTTTAGAGAATCCCCAATCTGAACACCCAACATTAAGCAGTGAGGTGACGGTGGTAAGGAAAACAGAAAGAAGAACTGAAGACGTACCTGAGGTTTCTGAAATACAGGAATCAGATCCTTTAAAAGCAGAAGACATGAAGGAGGCAACTATTGAGAGTACATACAAAATAAATACTGAATGGGGGAAGTTTCATCTACTTTTATTCTCACTTGGCTATTTTAGACATTGTGTTTTACTGTGTGTTTTTAATTTGCTAATATAATTGTGCAGTGCATATGTCAGCTTGTGTTTCACACCATAAATATTCAAATTGCCGGAGTTGCTATTTTCCTGAACTTTTAGAGGCAGGATTTGGTTTCTCAAGCTTTAAACAAGGAACCAAAGTGGATTAAAACGTTATACTTACACATAATACTTCCTTATATATTCCAAAATAAAAGCCCAATACTGACATTCAAGAACACAGAAACCCTTAATTTCCTAAATAGGCTTTTATTGTGAAATTTTGTTTGGACATAGTGTTTAATTTATTCATTGGGAGTTCTGCACTTAATTTGGTCACATCAACCACAGCCACAGTCAGTATTACAGGACCAGCTTTGTACTGAATAACATGTTTATTTGACAAAGTACAATATATGAACATGATGTTGACCTGGACAAACATGTCCTCTACATTCACCTTCAGCTGCTGAGGCCCCAGCTGAAGAAAAGAGGGAAGAGATGCCACATCTTTTCAAAGCTGACGTAGACCATAATAGTCTTTCATTTGTCCTGAAACTGAACCGATTTCAATGGAAAAACAATTGTGACGAGTGATGACGGGGGTGACTAATATAATAACCAGCAACAGGATTTGAATACATGATTTAACATAAGTGTCAGGTTGGTCCTGGTACGTCGGGGTTTTGGAAAGAACAGCAATGCAACTAAGCCTTTAACTGACTTCACACAATTAATGCTGACATGAAGTCCAGCTATCGTAGTGGAGATGGATGTAATGAAAGGTCACAGCCAATTAATCATCGCTCTAACTGCCGTTTAAAAGCAGCCGCTCTGCCTGTTTCACATTACACACAACAAACTCCATGCTAACTGCTTCAGGGGATCGCTGAAGTATTCAAATCCAAAAACATGACACACGCGCTTGTTGTTGTGCATTCCTGCTAAACCCCTCTAAGTGTTTCTTGCACACAGTTTGTTCCTATCTTTAAAAGACAACGTAGGTTCTGAGGATTGCTAATTACAGACCTGAGGGAAGTCGACGAGCCAGATTTCTTCGCCCCCATACCGTAGTCTGAGAAAAAAAGGACTGATGATGGTTTTGAGTGCTGTCACATGGACCTGAGCTGGAGCCACTAAATGTGAGTCACATCGTCGTGGTACAAGACTATGTTGTGACTGCAGTCCAAGTCATTTAAGGTGACCACCCCAGATAATAAGTTACTTTAGATTTCAACTTTAGAAAAGATCGTAGGAGCTTCTTAAGGAAGCTACTACGTTTCATCATTAACTAGAATTTTAATGAATCTGAATTCATTCATTCAAATTCATTAAAAATGTCAATTAAATCCACACTTTTTAAAATCTGCATTTTTCTGGATCTCCTCACAGCTCTGTAAATCATTTTGATGGCACACTGACTTGGATTGGTGACAATCTTTTCATCACTTTTATTCCCACCACTGTGGTCAGGGCACATTAAATAGTCTGTTGATTTCTGAATGAAAATAAGCATTAACAGAACAGAGTAAGCCTCTTTCAAACATTAATGCAGTGATACTTTCTGTTTCATAAATATCAAAGGTAAGTCAAAGTCTCACAATCAGGGACGTGACCTGATCTGATCTTAGAGAGAGAGGAGCAGTTGTATCTACGGAGTGATTTATGAACTGAGCAACAGAGAGGACGTGTTGCCAGGTAGGATGCTTTTTTTTTAAAATGGCTTGTTGATTGGCTGATAAAAATAAATAAATAAAAATGTGTTCTTAATGTTATTGGGTGTAGAAGAACAGACATAGTCATAGAAATGAGTCATTCATAAGAATTATGAACCTCTATCCCCATCTACTAAATTATAACCTGAACTTTAAAAGTAGCAACAAACATTTGAAACCACAAACCTAGTTAATTACAGTCTGATAGTTGTTATATACATTTCCTTACCTTTATTACCTATGCTACTAATTTTAGTTTTTAATCTATATTCTGTCATGATTCCTTCTAGTTTTGTGTTTTGTGATTATGGTTGCGTTTTTGCATTTGGGTTTTGTGTTTCTGTGTTTGGATTTTTCCTTTGGTCCACTGTCCGTGTCTCCCCAGTCCTGGTCGTTTTGGTATCATTTTGTTGGTTCCTGTTTTATTTTGGTAAGTGGTTGTCTTGGTTAAGTTCATTTCACTTCCTGTCTTTGATCTCTTTCCTCCTATGTGATTGCTGGCCCTGCCCTGATGTGGTTCACCTGTCTCACTCCTGTGCTCGCCTGTGTCTTGTCAGTGAATCACAGCTCCACTACTTATACTCCTCTGTCACATTGTTGTTATATCGTCTGTGTTGTTTCTCCGTGTTTGCTCCCAATTTCCCACTTGTGAATCTCCTTGGCCTGCTCCCTGCTCCCTGCACTGGATCCCCGTCCGTCCTCCTGTTCCTCCCCGTGTGGTTACTGTGGGTTTGGTTTGGGTCTGTCCGTTTTGAACTGTCTTTTTCCCTGCTTGTTTTTGCAGCGCCCTTTGTATCTTTGTTTCTTTCACAATAGTTTGTATTTGGGTAGAATTAAATGTTTTAATTCTAAATCATGCAGATGTGCGTCCCATCAATTCAACAAATCCTACTGAGACCATGAATGTCAAGATGAACTGTGTCATAATGTAAGACTGTGAAGGTGATTTCTAATGGAGTGAATGACAGTAACTCACTGTCATTCAGCATTTCTGACATTTTTCCTCTGGTTGAGAAATTCTTACTCATCTTAAGTCTCCCTAACAGTTTTTCACCTTGGGTCTGCTGTTAGTCTGAAATGTTTGTGATTAACCTTTGTCTGAACTCTGACAGGAAATTCTTCAAAATCCTCATCTTTCCAAAATTTTCTCAAAATTTTGCCACCAGGAGCAAATCTTTGTACAAAGTTTCATGGGCGTGGGACCTGAACATGAAGTTAGCTGATGCCTACAAAGCCAACAAAGGCTAACACCAGAGTACCTCGAGCTCAGAGTTTCTGCTGCCTGACATGTTATTAGGAAATGGCAGGGAGCTACAGGGAGGTGTAGCTGGCTCTGGATTGGTAGAGCATCATCCTCCTGTGCAGTAAATATGTGCAAACAGTCATCAGCAGGACACTTCACCTGAAACCTCATCACAAAAGATAACATGTGAAGTCTGTGAAGCAACATCTGGATAAGCCAGGGAGGGTTTTGGAAACAACTGAGGTGGACAGCTGACGTTCAACCTGAGATGTTGTTTTGGTTTTTTTTTTCACCACAATGAGCTAAGATTTATATGGAGAAAAACAATCACCACTCTTTAGCATGGGGGTGTGTCACGTGTGCAATGGATTACACTGAAGATCAACAAATTCTGGATGTTCAGAGTCATTCAGGAAAGTGAAAAGAGGTCACACACAAATGCTGTGGCTATAACCTTTGCTACTACTTCTACTGCTATTTAAATAAAACTAAAGAAAAGCTGAGCAGCATTTCAATGTACAATAACATGAAGCATGTGTAAATAACAAAAATTCACTGTATAGATTGCAGTGTTCCAACATGCTCTTATATTCTTAGCCTGTCAGTATTTTTGAGGATATATGATCCTCTGTTATTTTATTTTATCAAGTCTTTCTGTTTCCCTGCAGAATTACTGTATAATTTATCTTCTTCCACAACACAGCTGGAAAAGCTCCAGTTGTTTCCAGCAAACACACACAATGCTTTCCTTGGCCCTGTACTGCCAAGTAAGTTCAGCATACCCAGGATATCTCATTAGGCTTCACTAACCGAACAACCACAATCAGGTTAATTGGTGTCACGTCGGATACCCCTGACCTGGACTTCACTGAGAATCTGTGGGGAGATCCTGAGCAGTCTGTGTGTGAGAGTCTGCCAATAAAATATCACAGATCTGCAGGAAGAGTGGGTGAAATATCATCAGCCAACAACAGAGGAACTACTAACTGGATTTTTGTGTGTTTCAAAGGACTGACTTGCACACAACTTATGGATCTGTGGACACACAGGTTCTGGATCTCGTATTACATGATTGTATTTTAGCAATAGAGAAAAAACGCCATCACTTCATTATTACATAAAAAGGTCCAATATGTAAATGTCTGTTTACTAGTGTTGCACTTACTTTCCAATATACAGTCAAACCTTTATGAATATGCTAAAGACATATTTTATATATGACTTATTATGACATTATCTTAGCATTACACTTTGCTCACTACATATGTTATATCGTAGTTTTGATTTATTGTGCAGAAACTATTAAACATAAGAAAACACTTGAATGATTAAGTGACTGATCCTGTGGAGACCATTTCAACGTTTGAACCCTTTACTCTGTTGTATGTTTAATTTAACATTACTCCTTATGAGTCTCTCAGTACCATGATGATGTGGTCCTGTTGGCTTCATCAGGCCGTGACCTCCAGCTCTCGCTGGATCAGTTCGCAGCCGCGTGTGAAGCGGCCGAGATGAGAATCAGCACCTCACAAGGCTCACGAGGTCATGGTTCTCAGTTGGAAAAGGGTGGAGTTCCCTCTCTGGATCGGGGAAGAGATCAAGGAGTTTAAGTACCTCGGGGTCTTGTTCACGAGTGAGGGAAAGATGGAGCGAGAGATTGACAGGTGGATCGGTGCAGCAACTGCAGTAATGTGGACTCTGCACAGATCCGCTGTGGTGAAGAGGGAGCTGAGCCGAAAGGCAAAGCTCTTTACCAGTCGATCATCGTTCCCACCCTCACCTATGGTCACAAGCTTTGGGTAGTGACCGAAAGAACAAGATCGCGGGTACAAGCAGCTGAAATGAGCTTCCTCCGTAGGGTGGCGGGGCTCTCTCTTAGAGACAGGGTGAGAAGCTCAGTTATCCAGGAGGAGCTTGGCGTAGAGTCGCTGCTCCTCCGTGTTGAGAAGAGCCAGATGAGGTGGCTCAGGCATCTAATTAGGATGCCTCCTGGACGCCTCCCTGGTGAGGTGTTCAGGGTATGTTCCACTGGTAGGAGACCACCGGGAAGACCCGGGACACACTGGAGAGACTATGTCTCTTGGCTGGCCTGAAGAGCTGGATGAAGTGGCCGGGGAGAGGGAAGTCTGGGCTTCCCTGCTTAGGCTGCTGCCCCCGCGACCCGACCCCAGAGAAGTGGAAGAGGATGGATGGATGGATAGAGTCTCTCAATAACACATAAACATGCAGTGAAAACATTTTGTTGTTAATTTGTTAAAAAGACTGAGACTCAGACATATAGCCTGAGTCTCTACAGTGGCTACAGGGTGTTCACATCAGCTGTTTAGAATTAAACTAAACAGATTTCATCTGTTAAATGATAATATCTTGAAAATGGGTTGTTCGAAAGATAAAAAGTATTGTGAATCAAACAGATCAAACTTTTAGTGACTGTTGCTCTAAACTTTTTAACAGAATTGGGGAAACCTGTGATGTAAAAAAAAAAAGAGATTATGAGAGATTATAAGATTATTCTGTATTTATCTTATTATTTAAAAATAAGATGTTTAAGCTGTTTTCTGTGTCTTTAGATCGATTGCCAAATCCAGTCAGATCCAGAGTGAACTCATTGAACCACTGAGCCTGATAATGAGCAGAGCCTGGTGTTAAAACATACATCGTGTTTGGAGCTCTGGCCAAAGATTTCAGTTCCTATCTCATCAGACCAGAGAGTCTTCATCCTCCTGCTCTCAACAGTCTGTCATGTGCCTTTTAGGGCATCCTTTTAGCTCCTCGACTGTAAAGTACATGCTACAGGTACAAGCTGGTCCCTGGTCCCTGGTCCTTCTAACACCACTGTACCCCAGGTAACACTCAAAACCTCCGAAAGGATTTTTCTTTCCCGTTCTGTTAAGAATTTGTAACTTGTCTGACTATATATACGGGCTACAGTGCATACTGGTTCATACCTTTCTAAACTATGTCCAATCATTTCTCTCTGCCACAGGTTGAATCTGATCAAGATGTAGACACACCTCAAGGATAAATACAGAAACACAAAGCTCTGGCCACAGTTTAGAGTACCACAGCAAAGGGTTTGAACACAAACCGGAAAAGGGAAATTTTAGTTGTTTTAATTTGGTAAATTAATAGGAGAGACGCGTTAAAAGCTGTGTTTAATCATTAAAATTAAAAGTACAACACAAAGTGCTCCGTGCTCCACTTCTGAAAACCATGTCCAATAAAGAAGTTGTGCTGCAGGAGCTCTTCAGAGACATCACACAGAGCAGCCTTCACTCCCCGTGAGCATCACCTGAACCTGGACTCTCAGGACTCAGACGGTGCCCTTCTTTGGACCGGTGTTGGCATTAACTTTAATAACTGTTCCCACACTGCTTAATATTTCCCACCCACTGTAACCAGACAGTGTCTTCATATCATCTGTCACTGGTTTTAATGTAGTGGCTGATGAGTAAATAACAAGTTTGAAATTCATGAAATGAGAACTCAATGTAGCTCATGCCTGTGAATATTTCAGTAAATATTTTTATGGTACTGTGGAAAACTCAAATAGCAAATGATGTAATAATTTATGTACAGTGTTGTACTGAAATCACCAACACCTACTGCAAACTCAGAGTCAGCCCAAAGTATCTCCTGTACAGGTAACAGCAGGCTTCATGTGGAGAGTGTTGTTGTCCTGTAGCCACACCACTGTGAGGAGACTGTAATTGGTCGGTCACACTGTTATTATGACTCATCAGGGAGCATTTGGACATATCTCAGGTGTAATTATAGATTCAAGTGTAACTTGATTATAAGGGCAAGTGCTTTCATTGTAGAGTTACCCATGACATCTATTTTTCATTTTAACTAAAATGTGTAAGATCCTCTTTAATAATCCATATATATCAGGAGACAGTCTTTCTGCTGCACAACCCCATCTCACGCAATGAGCATCTTCAGTGCCACTGTTGGTTCATGTCAGAAAGAGGGATTTGGGAAACAGAAGGCTGATGTGGGATGTAGATAGATAGATATATAAGAAGAAATGAAGAAGTGAATATGTGGCTTGCTTTGCTGTTTTATGTTACTTTTAAAAGTGATACTGCTTCATAAATCCTGGGTTGGTGAGAAGTCCTGTTAGATTATGTCCAAAATGTTTTATATGTGGAGTTTATATGTTAAAATTTGGTTATTTACTATTATTATTATGTTAATGTAAAAATAATCTGTCCTAATCAAAACATAGCAGCAAACTAACAAATGCTGCTTCACCACCTCAACATTTGTTCTTGAAAACTGTAAAGTGTTTCAAACCTGCCACACACAGTGTCCACCTACTGTTCAGACAAGCCCACCCTGATGTAGCAGGTGTGTTTATCTTCACTCATTTCACTTTCATACATTCATTCATGCACCCTGAAGGTTTCCTCATCACACATCTGTGAAGAAGTAATTGTACAAGTTACCATTTTATTACATGAACTCATGTTTGCTGTTTGTTTAGCCGCAGAGAAGACAACACCCAAACACCTCACTCATCTTTCCTTGTTTTACTTTTGGCTGTTGACACAAACTGACGCAACGGAAACTGACAGACGTCAGGTGGAGTTTGGAGCCGTGCAACTCTCCACAGAGCACCAACAGACACCGAGCAGCACAGCGATGTGTTGATGTGGAAACACACACATTGGTCGGTGCGACTATAAAACACTTTTTCCAAGCAGTCAGCATCGCTCAGTGGAAACCTGTGTTGTTAGAGTTCAATTGAAACATGCAGAAGGGGCTTACCTGGAGGGAGAGGCGTGCAGGGAGGTTTCACAGAGCTGAAGTTTAACTAACTCAACTTTGAGGTGGAAAAAAAGAAAAAAAAGATCAAGTCCCGGCGGGTCCCGGCAGTTTAAACGTGCTTTTCTTAGACGGTATCAGACTTCTTTGTTTCTATCTGCAGCACGTTTTTCTGTGTCAGGATCAGGTGCACTGACACACCCCGCCTCTCCGTCACTCTGCGACTGTTGCTGGTGCACTATTACAACACAACCCCACCTCGGCAAATAATGCTGGCTTTACCAGTCTGACTAGCAGCTCGGTCCAACCTGTCAAATACGCGACACTAAAAGACATATTACTCAGAGTCTCCACATATATCTCCAGCCAGAAGTCCCTGCAGCAAACCCATTACCACCACCACAACACACACAGACACATCATTAAGATAATACAACACAACAGTAGGCCATAAGTGTCATTAAAATAACACCGTGGATACCAGTCATTATCTCCCATCTCCACACATCCAGTCAGACTCTCAACAGCTCAGCCCTGCTCTTCCAAAGGCCAAGAAAGTTTAGCTGCAGGAAACAGCTCTCCCATCCAGAGTTACCAGTATTTCAACTTCTAGTTCATGACTTTTCATTAATGGGACGTAACTGGGAGACAATATTCATCAAGCATCTTTTCAGCTGGCTGTGTATTAAAAATGCCTTTTTGCTCTTTTCTGGGATCTGATGGGTTGAAGCTGCAGAGGAGATTTTTCTTAATGTTGTCAGAAACGCAGCTTTTGTTACATAGAGTATTTGTTATGTCATCAAGTACAATCAGTATATATCAGCTGATTAGCACAACTGCTACCTTACACCTTCACTACTTTACATTTCAGAGGGAAACACTGTACTTTCTGCTCCACTACATTTATTCAACAATATATAGTTACTCATTACTGTTCTGATCAATATTTCATAGGTAAAACATACAATCTGATATGAAGCCACAGCATTAAGATGTAGGACTACTTTTCCAAAGATGCTGATGTGCTTTGTCAGAAATGTATATTAATGTTACATAAAGTAATTTATTTAGAAAAACTGCCTTTTGAAAACATTTTGAGTGATTCAGTGCACAATCCACGTAGAAAATGTCTGTGTCATAGAAAATATTGCTCAAGCCCTAAACATTGCACAGTGATTATCTCCATGTAATAGCCTGATGTGCAGAAAAACATTTAGCCGCTGCAGGTCAGGTGGTAGAGTGGGTCACTGGGGGTTTGATCCCTGGTTCCTTCTGCCCAACTGTTGAAGAGTCCTTGAGTAAAACATTGAACCTGGTGGTGGCGAGCACCTTGCATGGCAGATCTGTAGCCACTGGTGTGTGAATGGGTAAATGAGAGGCAAATGAGAGGCAAAACCTTGTAAAGCTCAGTGTAGGCCTACGTAAGGTGGAAAAAAGCACCATATAAATGTAGTCGATTTACTTAGCCCGAGAATTAGAAGAAGACGAAGAAGAAGAAGAAGAAGAAGAAGAAGAAGAAATAAAATGTTTGAATTTGAAATAAGAAATCAATTCAGTATGAAAGAACTGTACATAAATACCATTAAATAGTATAATAATTTATTAAACTATATTATTGCACACAGCACAGTGTAGTTTAATTACTGCCCAAGATGAGGTTATTATAGCTGTACCATAGACTGTATATAGAAATGCAGAAATGAAGTGGGTCTCAAAAATGAGGCCAATGGGAAAGTGCAAAAAAGTCCTCAGGTTTAAGGGTTGGACCCGCCCCCTTGCTCCTCCTTTCACATCCAAATATGGTCACTTCTGGGAAACAACCAACATGGCAACCATCCAATGCTGAACTCCTGGCTTCAAAGCAGAGTCCAAAAAACAATAGGTGACGTCACACTTGCTTCATCCATTTCTATATACAGTCTATGAGCTTCATTATTTCTTCAGGGAGAAAATGCTAGATAAAAATATTTTATCTAGCATTTGCTGTTTTAAACCAATCAATTAGTTATTTACTTGTTCAATTCTGAAGGAAATCCCGGTCAGATATATTGATAAAAACCTAAATAAACAATAATTTTAGCCTTACAGTGCTTCCTTGATAAATTCTTACATTGAAAGCTTTTCTATATCTTACATTGGATTACTTGTATTTTAAAACCAAACTGCACAATATGAACCCAAATTAAAGTTCTGTATGTAGATTTTGGACATTTTAGATTTTTACATATCCATCATTTATACCTGCTTATCTGTCATAAGAGGAGGGGTACACCATGGATATATTGCCAGAGTATTTTGACATATCCTATGTAATTGATTACATTTTCCATTCATTGGATTGGGAGGGCTTGAGAAGCTTCTGGGTGTCAGTCAGTGGTGACCCTCTCCATGTCCAAACAAGGTGACAATCCTTTCCATATAATAATTTCTGTTGTTTAAAAAAAGTATATGAGTAACAAAAATGTATGTATCTTATTACTATATCCTCCTGAGGGACGCAGAGGAAACGTTTACAACCTTCAATGTGACGAGGCTGAAGAACTGGTCTGAATCGACACACTGCAGCCGCTCTGATCACATCACATGCTTTAACCTCCATTTCAAAAAGCAAAGGTGAGAATGTGTGCAGGGCAAGTGAGAGAGTCTGAAATACATCCCGTGTCATCTTACACCTGACAGGAGAAAAAAAGAAAACAGTCTGTGGATGTAATGTAAAAAAAAAAAAAGAAGAAGAAGGAGCTGGAAACTGCTCTGAAGATGATGAGTAACCAGAACATGCAGGTACCTGGTGTCCAGATGGTTTCATCATCTCATCCCACAACTTCACACCTTTTTCACATCTATGTAATGCAGTCAAATGTGAAATGTGCTCTGACTGGAGGCCTGAGCATTCACCTCCGACTCTCAGCTTGTTCTCTTTGGTTGAATCTCAAGTGACTGATGCTTTGTTTCATACCTGAGGATTTTTTTTTTAATAAGCCCACCCTGAAAAAAAAGACCTGGTGCAGACATTGATTAAGCTGTAAATGGTGTATTTCTGATCAGATTCAGGTTGAACCATAGTGAGTTCTTAAGACCTCTGCATGCCACTCCATTTGTGGCCCCATCTTATTTGTTTCTACTTATATTTATCTTCTATTATCATTTATTCATTCATCTATTTCTATATAGTCATTTCATCCTATGTTGTTGCAGCTGCACCTAAATCTGACAAGATACAGGAAGAATCCAGCGTTTAAGATAACCCACAAATACACAGGTGCAGAGGTCATGGTTTGAAAAGCCAAAATATATATATCATAGTTATATTAAAAATCCCATATGCTGTTGTTAATAGACTTGAAACAAGCAATCGTAAATTCCCATGTGACTCTTGAAGCATCAGCTGTTTCTCAAAATACATCCAATGCTCTGAGTTTTATTTTCACAGTGAAATGATGCATTATAAATTAAACAGAGCTCCCTCAGAGTGTGACTCATGGTCTCTAACGCAAACAACACAGGAGTGGACACATGTTTCTGCCACTGTAGCTGTACTTTTATATTAAAGGACTCTACACTAACACTATTTGACTGCTCAAACCTTTATTTTTACAGGCCTGAGGTCCTCTGAGGTGTTCACTTTAATCTATGTGAGCTCCACATTGTTACTGTCTTCTATCATGTGTCCACCAGGGGGCCACACACAAAACACACTTGTTTAGGGAAGTGCCACAAACACAAAATGACTCTGTATAGAAAAGGGTGAATTAAAATACAATAAGCATAACAAACAATAAACACATGTTAAAAGAAAATATTCAACTTTTTGGCCTTTAAACTTTTTCTTTTTTTACACAAAGATCAGCCTGCTCCACATCTTTTTTCCCACTGTAGCTAAATCACAGCAGCACAGAGGTAAATCTCACCTGGTCCCTCATGCGCTCCTGGTGTCCCATGATGATGGCTGCATGGTGAGGATACTTCTGCCTCAGGTGGTCCAGGAACACCTCCTTCTTCCTCTCCACATCAGAGTGCTGCATCATGAGACTGTCCAGTTGGCTGTCTCTGTTGCAGCCTCCTCCTCCTCCTCCAGCAGCAGCAGCAGCACCGGGGGCGTGGCTCCGGGGTAAGGTGCTGGGGGAGCGTGGAGCCGGACCACAGGTCACAGAGAAGTCGGGGTTACAGAGCAGGCTGCTGTTGTTGTTGTGCTGCTTCTTCTGCAGCAGACGCTCCGTGCTGCTGTCCTCCGCCGCAGAAGAAGACGAAGAAGACACTCTGGACGGGGAGTTTCCTGGATCTGGGTGGGACGGATGAGAGAGAGGAAAGGAGTGAGGAAACAGGATGAGAGGACAGGGAAAGAGAGGAAGATATAAACACATATGACAGGATGAACTCTGACACTGTGTCAACAACACATTTGACAAGACAAACTGGAACATGTTGTGAGAATGAAGAACACATTTGTCTATGTCTCTGACTGCCATTCATATTAAAAAATATATATATATTGGTGTAATATATTGCATCCAACATCCAAGTACATACAAATGTTATGTTAAAATAATGTTTATTTTGACATAATAAAGATAATAAAATGACAGACAAAAGTAAAACTTAACTGACTCCATTGCCTCAGTTAAGATAGATTTTTAAAATACATGTAAATATAAAGTACAAAATAAAGTGTAAATCTACATATCTAATATAAAACATCACGAAAAACCTGCTACTGTGAATCACCAAAAAAACTGCATTTTTTAAATTAAACATATACAGTAGATAGCATAAAAAATATTCCAATTAAGGTTTTAGTGACAATTAAATGTAAAATCAGCTTTGATTCTATAATTTTACGCAGATTTGTTTGTAAATTGTCAGATATGATACATACAATTAGTAATTATTATTGATAAGAAATCTGAGTCTGATAACAGAGACTAATAAATGTGATGGAGTAAAAGTACAACAAATACTTAGTCACGTACTAAAGAGTGCAAATGAATGTGTGTTTGTGAACTCATATCTACAATAAGTATGATATCTCGGTTTGGGTCCATTTCACTGGTCATCCTGAGTCCAGTAACAACAGTGGTGAAACGCTTCCTCAGTGAATCACTGTCTGTCGCATGTGACGTGTGCGTTTCTTCCTATGGATCAGCTGCCGTGCAGTGTCCGTGTTGTGGATGTAAATGCGGATCAGTGCTGTAATAATGGAGGAACAATGTGCAGCGCTGCGGATGAAGAGAACAACAGATTCAAGAAGACTAAAAATAAAATTCAACACGGACGTCCATTGATGTTCAGATGGCACGAGTCCACACACGGACCGAGGAGGATTGTCACGGATAGAGAGGGAATTACAGGAGTTTATGCAGAAGCCTGAATAATAATGCTGCTCTCATGAGGTGTCAATATGTGATTATACTAAAGTTGAGAAACAACACAGGCTGTACACTGATGGGATTATCCAATAAGGTTGAAATAACATCTGCCTGCACATGCACATGCAGTTAGTTCTTCCATTATTGATTCTACATATATCAAACTTCTATAGAGACCAAAACATCCTATTAATTAGTGCAGCTTTATAGTAGAATAATAAAAGGTAACATCCAACAAAGTATCATGCAAGGCACATGCAAAATCTTCAAAGCAGGTCTGAACCTGACAGCGAACCAGTGGAGGGTAGCAGGGATTGGTGTGAGATGGCAGCTCGTCTTGAAATGTGGTAAAAGCCCGGCAGCTGTGTTTTACAGAGACCACCATTACAAAAATACATCTTCTCCAGTTTCTCTTTATAATAAGAAACTTTCATCATTTTAACCCTTAAACGGTTTCATCCTTTCACAAGTGTATGCAGATGCACTTTGAATCCCAATCAAGTCCACAGATCATGTGACCTCATGCCAACATTCAGAGATATAATCATATTTATATCTGAATACAAAATAACCTCTGAGGTGGAGTGAGTGAGTTGGGATTGACAGTGAGGACACTTGATGAGGTCAAGACTTTGCAGTTTTATTAATATTATAAAGAAAAACCCAACGATTTCCTCTTGAGAGCTTATCGCTGTAGTTTCCTGTTCGCAGGGGACTAGTATTACCTGGGGACTTCTCATCATCTGAAATAATTGTTGCGGTTTTCTGTAATCCTAATCCAATGTGACTCTGCTGTGTTTGTAATTTGCAGGACAAAAAAAGGACTTCAGTGTTTCATCAAACACAGAGGTCCTATGAGTTGTTTAAGTCTTGTTTCCTCCTCACCTTCGTCCTTTACACTCAAGAAATGTATAGGCTGTGTCATAACAAGTCAAATCATAAGTTTGAAAAGCTCCTCGGGTGCAAAGTCAGGAGGTTTGTGTCACTACACAGTCTGGAGACCCATTCACAGAAAGAGTAAATCCATCAGCAAAACCTCAGTGAATGATGACATGAGTGACTTCAACAGGCTCAACACTTACTATGTGGCAGATTATTAACAGTATGTTAAGTCTATAGCAACCAGACACTTACTAATCAATACTTGTCAAAATTAGTGCACAAACATGCCAGGGGATTAATATCGTAATTCAGAGTTAATGGTTAACCTGTGGTGAAAGCGGTACTGAGATTTTTACTTCACAATATGCTCAACATCACAAAGCTTTGTCATCATAAGTCTGTACGTATGAAATCCATATGTGGTGTGGGATGATTTAAATCACATAAGGTCCCCTGGTACTTCCAATCTTATGCAAGCTGGGTTTGTGGTAATTGGATTAAACACAACTTTAATTATAGAAACAGCTCCACATGAATACAACATGAAGAAAAATGATGTTTATTAAATTAAAACTGTATTTTGACACAGGGCCCCTCCACAAGATGGGGACAGATAGTTTGAATGAATGCTGCTCTATAGGGTGCAGGTAACATTTATAACTTATCACATTACCAGAACCAGTGGAGATAAATGAATCAGGAACATTTTGGGCCCCCCGGGGTCTCAAAAGCCTTTTCTAGATCAGTAGATAAAAGGATCTTGGTTTAAAAGTCTCAGTTAATCAAAGCAGGACGACACCACTTTACTCACCTGAACATCAAAAGACAAAAAATTACACCCAGGTTATGGGCCGTCTTTTAAACACTGTTGGATAGATAGATCCAGACTAGACGAGACAGTGTTAATAATTCTAATGCCGCGGGCAGGAAGGAGTAATTATAATAGTTTCTGATGTGGAGTCATTCAACTGTAAGATATTCAGGTCTTTCCAGCAAGACAGGACATAAGAAAAGACACATTGGTGTTAAAAGGCTTCATCAGGACATCAAATTATCAGCAGCACAGTGATAACTTTATATTTGGTCAATACATGATTTGTCCCATTGACAATATGTTAAGACAGGACAGAACAGACTGTACAAGAAGACATGAGGACACGGACAAGGATATCAGTTCATCATCAAGCTCTGCAGAAGCCTGATAACAATCCTGGTCATTTGAATCAGGTGTGTTGGAAGAGGAAACATCTAAAACATGCAGGATAGCGGCTCTTGAGGAGTTACAGACCCCTTTTCTAGATCTTTTAATCCTCAAACTCTGGTCATCTGGTTCAACATTCAAACTTGGTCTCCAACAAGACCAGGCCTGGATTTAAGTCTCATTCACATTGGGCAGTGATCTCGGATTCAGCCCCGCCTCCTCACTCCTCCCTTCATGCCCATATATGGCCACGTTTTGCTCTGAACACTGTGACCTTCAAAAATGCAGATCTCCTGGTGGGTGACATCATCTTCATCCTTCTATACACAGTCTGTGATGCAGACAGT
>OOFC01014757.1:7178-21041 GCA_900323345.1 Pseudochromis fuscus
TTCTCGTAGGACAGATCAGATTCATAATATATTACATTTTATATATATACATGATACTTATAATATATTTATATCTACTCTATGTGTTATAGACAAACAATCTTCTCTTAATTTATCATCAGCTTGAAAGCAAAAACATATTGCAGTAGGACAGTGCAAGCCAGGAGAAGTACTGGCAGAAACCATCATAAATATATGATAGATTACTAGAACAAATTATAACTGAAGTTTCAGCTTGGTACACACTAATTCTCCAAAGAAATTAAATATTGATTAGGATTGATATAGAGAGCGTGGATAATAAAAAAAAAAACACAGAAAAACAGTAAGCTTTACAACCTCTGTGACGTCTCAGTGGTAGCTCTGTTTACAAGAAGTGAGCAAGAAGCACTTGCGAAAACAAACTGTTCACACATACAGTACTCACAAGAGTACACGGTCACATCACGAAGTGAAACAATTTCTCAGAGATAAACTTATTTTTCAGAAGCTGACCAGAAATACTCAACAGTAGCTAAGTGTGCACATTTCCTGTGAATACATAAACACACACCAAACATTCTCCCGACAACACTAACAAATTCAGTGTGAAGTATGTCAAAAACACAAACTTGTAAATACACATGAAGCCTCTAACAAAAACGCATAACAAAACTTGTATGTGTCAAGCCCTTCACAAACTCATACATATATGCATAAAGGTTCTCACATGCACACACGTGCAGTGCAGCTGTTTGCCTCCCACGTGCAGTGTTTGTGACGCATAGGAAAAGTCATTAGACTTGCACTTCCTCTCCAAACAAAAGAGGAGGAAGAAAAGACTGTCTTACATGAAACACGCAGGAAATGTGTGGGTGACTGCCTGTATATAAGACTATGTGTGTCTGGTTGTGTATTTGTATGTGCGTGCACATGTCCTGCAGTCTGAGGTTCTGCCCCTAGGGCTGGTGACCAAGGTCTTGTAATTGCTTGTCTTTGATTGTTTTCATTGAGCAGACTACAGCTACAATTACAGATAATTAAGTCACTCAGCTAAGGGTTGGCTTGCTCAGCAGACTAACTTACATACCATCTTGTGGGTTCAGCATTTGTCCAAAACCTCTCCCCCCTAATTTGCAGATTTAGACTTGACTGTTGAATTATTCCCAAAATTGAGAAGACCAACTATAGTTATTATAATTATGCAATCACAAATCCTATTCTAGACTAATTGTCATTTTAAAATATGCAGCAATGGTGGCTATAGGATGTAAAGTTACTCAGGACATCTCAATGATATCTGGAACTGATTTGACATCAAATAATGGCAGAATTTTATAAATGTACACGTGGCTGTAGGCGGCCCTGCAGCAGTTTTTCAAACAGGGAAACAAATTGTAAAACATCTCAAGTCATTTTTTGGTTTCAACCGTAGATTTCAGAAGTTTCACTTCTCCCTACACAAAGGTACAAACAGTTACAGCTTCTGCTTTTTATGGGAACTTATGCCCCTAATTGTGTAACTACTCATTTGACATGTAGGGTGTGTGTCGCTCATGTGTTTTCCTATGCAGCAGCTATGATTTTGCATAATGTCAAAACCAGTACTTCTTGTGTGTTTCTGTGTGGGTGCATGTTTATCTGCATCGAATCAACAGTTTGTGGTGTGTGTGTTTCTCTATATGATTGTACTTTAGGTGTATGTTGAGTAGGTGTGTTGAGTATGTTTGTGTCAGCTGAATTAAATGATCTACTCCAATTAAAGTGAATGATCAGCTGCAGCACTGTGAGAAAACGAGTGGGACAAGGAGGAAAGAAACAATATAATAGAGATACAGTATTAGAAGTAACAAAACAACAAAGACAGGAGGAAAGAAAAATCTAGAAGGAGGAAGAGGGTGAATCTTAGGGGGTTTGGACATCTGCACACGCTTTAGGAAACTCAGTCACATTGTGGCTGAAGTTTTATCTGTGGGCACTAAAGCACGTCAGCCTGCGGACACATACAGCACACTGAAGGCAACAGAGACAGGTGAAGGACAGCTTTTCTGACTTCCCCTTCACCCACACACACACACACACACGCACACACCAGTGGATTAATTTGGACACTCTGTCTCTCGGCCTGCCTCTGCCATGAACATCTGTCACCTCAGCAGGATCCAGACTGCTAATAAACATACATGCTAGTGTGCATACGCATTCACTCATTTTCTCCATTTCACGCCAACACACGCACGCCTCCTTCAGTCAAAAAATACAAGGCTAATTTTGGTTCTTGGTTCCCATGTGTTACTGGTCCAGTATTTTATTTTATCATTAAGTCCGTACACACCTCCACTCACGGCCACCTAACATAGCTAAGACATCTCTGGTTTCCTCCTTAGAGAAGCAGAACAATCTGCTATACTGATCCTAATGCAATAATAAACTGACACCTGTCTCTTAAGATTCCCAGGGGTATAACTTTCTTCAATGCTCAGAGCAAACACTGTGTCAGGTGCTGTTTATTGGCATGTGAAAATCTAAGGCCTGTGTGAACAAGGTTCACCTCTGAATATTCCACATAGAGCAGGAAATCCCCTGCACAGCACACATAAAATACATGCAGGTGTTACTGAACATAATCTTTAACTTTTCGGCTTCAGGGTGAACATTTTGTATCGTATCGTTCAAAGGGGCTGTTTTAGTGCTTAAAAATTATCATGTTAAAAAAATGGGTTTGGAGCATACATGTAGGAGTCATGTTACAGCTAGTCTTGGATATTCCCCATCCGGTGTGCATCAAATATAAGGTAAATATTTGTACATGACAACCATGTGCTGGTGAAACCTCATCACATCCTAAAAGGGACATAATGAGAGGAAAAGTTTAAACCATTGAAACAACCTTGCAAAATGCCCCCAGCATACAGAGAATAGTTTTTAAAAAAGTCTCACTCTTTCAGTCTTTGCTTAACTTTGCACGTGAAAATAAAGCTAGTGTGCGATTAGTTGTCGAACATTCAGAAAGTTTTGCTGGTTGACCACTCCAGGCTGCTCTGTAGCTGTGGTATATGTGTTGTTCTCTTCACTTTCTCATACATTCGTCTCTCATGGGTTCATGAAATTCAACATTTCCTGCGTCTGACTGTGAGCAACCTACACACGAGTGGTGTGATAGTAACATTTTGAACTTTTGCAACTGTGAACTGCTGCAGCTTAAATGTCAGTTTTGACTGAGAACACTGCACAGAGCTGTATACATATAGAAACTAATAGAGTTAAGCTACATTTTTTTCCCTACAACTTTACTTTGAAAAGGTAGTTTTATATCTTACAGTCTGGTATATAGCCCACCAACTTTCATTGTATTCATTCATTTACTTCGCTCCTTATTTGGATTTGGTTGAAAAAAGAGTAAAAACAACATTTCCATTTAATTACACTGCTGTTGTTCTTTGTCCTTCATTCTAAAACAATGTAAAATTACATGTATATTAATATTTTTTGTAAATTTTATGCACCCAGTGTTATCATCTAATTACATAAAATATACAGAAAACACAGTGGCTGTAACTTAAAAGGTTATTAGTGTATATTGCCTGTACAAACACATTAGCATAGTGCCCTACCTTGGCAATCCAATTCCCAAGTACACTCTCATTGCAGAGGTCTGGAGTCATTGAGGATTCCTCCAGTGTTAATTAAACCGTCTGTCTTGAAGAGAATTAAGGTCGTGATCTCCCAGACCTCACCACTCCCACACTCCCTGACAAGAAAAGAGAGAAGAAAAGGAGACTTAATGAAGGAATAAAAGGATGAAATGGCTTAATGAACCGCCTAACGAGGCCTGCGGCCGTTTAATAAGGGTTTATTAAAGCTTAATTAGAGCAATAATCCAGCTTGTTTGGAGTCATTCAGTGTTGACTTGTGGCTGATTGTGTTTTTATGGCAACCGGATAAACAAGGAGGAGTTGACATTCCAGTGGAAAGAAGACAAGTTCAACAGTGTATCTGTGAGCATGTGTACATCTGTTCAAAAGAATTACAACAATGATAAGGTGAGGGCTTTAGGATCCTTGGAAATTACATAGATAACCACACGGAGGCCCTGCGGTCATCACCTGGTTACAAGTTTGATTCACATCCACCATCCAATTCAAACACTGTCCTCCTGAAAATGAAAAACACGACTAAACCTGGTATTAAAAAAAGGACAATAACCAAGTTTATCACATGGATAATGGCTGTCATTCAGCTGTACCTCTGTCAATTATATACCTTCACATCCCTGTGTAAAAAGTAATCAGAGTAATCCTTTACTTTTTCACTAACTATACAGGAGCTCAGCAGTTTACTAACTCATTACATAACTGTGACTCACGGATGAACCGTATGGTTTGTATAACCCCAATGACTGAAGAGTCATTCACTCATGGATTTAACAACAATGCACAACAGTATGCATCAGTGTTTTCTCTGTAGACATCACGATGACTCACCTGAGTCAGAGACCAGGGATTGTGCCTCAGGACACATTAAAGGAGAGTGTAAAGTATATAGGCCAATGGAGGCATCAACTGCTTATTATTCATATACTGATGTCATCACCCCTTTGAGAACTAAGCTTAGAGTCTGCTGGTGTATGTGAGAGCCAAACTCTGCTCTCATTACTGCAGTTCTCTGCTTTGTCTCTGAATTACTCATTCTGTATCAGTGATTCAGATTGTTCAGCCCTTTTATGGACTTTGTAATATCCAGTGGTCTCAACAATGAAAGGGGTTACTCATCTTTTGTCCTGATCCCGGGAAAACCCCAGATAACCCTTTGAAACAATACTGTATCCTGTGCCAGACAATGACATTACTTACAGTATGAATATAGTTACAAATGTTAATAAACATTGATTCAAGGGAATTAGATAATACATGTAGCCGCCCAGTATATTTCTGAATCAGTCACAGAGAGGAGATCTGTTGTACTTAAGGTTGTAGATTATCAGTAGATCCTATTGATCAGTTCTGACTTTTTCTTTGAAGCTCTACAAACTTAAAAATTAGACAACTAAACTTTTAAACAATTTCAGTCAATTCAGTGCAGAAAGTGGGTTTTTTTTGGCCAGTTTTGTTTATAAATGCAGCATCTTGTGGTCATTAATGGAACCACACTTCAAGAAACAGTCCAAAGAAAGCAATGAGATTAACAGTGTGTAACACATATATACACTGTAAGACTCCAGGTGGCACACTTTGTATTCACTGATTAAAATGACCTCATATAAAATGCGACAGACATCAACAGACACTATTGTTGGAAGCGATACGCATTTACACACACACCTCACACTGACACATTACCTAATGCATGATATTACTATGCACCTTGCTGTCAGCTCTCTGTGAAAACACACCACTTTGCTGGTTGTGTGTGAGCTTGCGTGCATGAATGTGTCTGTGGCTTTAGGAAAACGCTGACAGCTAACAAACACACACCTTTCTTGCACTGCGGTCTGGATTTCTCACCACGCTGTGACTTTTCGGGTGCTAATCCAGGACTTCTACACGCTGCTATTTGAGGTAGTTGGCAGCACCATAGCCAGGAGAATTAATTTAGCCTGTAGCACGTATGGTTTTAGTTTAACACAGCTGAATGATTCATTCAAGCAATTATGCCAAATGAACCCTTGCTACTAAGTTTTTTTTTGTGGTTTTTAACCTTGAGCTCTCCAATGTGGATCTAATTTTTAAAATGCTTTCGACCTTCTGATTTTTTTCTCTTTTTATATCAGTTTCAGTTTTTTCACTGAGTTCCTACTGTCTAGAAATTATGTCATTTAGCCCGAGGGCAGACTGAAGTCACACTCCAGAGGGTTATTAAGCGATCTTAGACGTTACAGTGTAGATACACTATGAACATGGCACAGGGATGTGTGACAGCTTTTCATGAGGAAGGTTTGAACCCTTACAGTTACAGTTCATGGACCGTGTCTCTGGCAAGTCTGCTGCTCTGCTGAAATACAATCCCCTACATTCGTCTCCAGAATGCCAAACAGCTGATGATTCCTGCACAAGGGCCAAACCATTTCCATTGTTGTCATATATATTTCCCCTCTTGTAGACATATGTCAATTTTATGTCAGAGGATTAGGGATGCCAGTTATTGTTCTGCAGTGTGTGAATGATGTCAACTTTCCTACAGGGTCTTTCATTGTGAGATGCAGACAGCAAAGCAGCTGACAATTCCTACAAAGATGCCAACACATCACATCATTTACACGATGACTTCCCCTGCTCCTCAGCTCTGTCTGTTGTAGGCTGGAGAGGGGAGGGGGGAGGAGGGGGGGGGATGATGTCAACTTTCCAACAGGGCTTTAAAATCTCAGAGTTATTGTGGTACTGCACTGAGCTTTGGGAGAGGATGATGATGATGATGATGATGATGATGATGATGATGCTAGTGCTGGTCACTGAGGTGGTCATGGTGGTGATGACAATAGTGATGTAATCTTCTCTAAACCTTTTTTTCCCATTTTACTTTAATAGCATAAGCAGCTCACCACTTCCCTTTTGGTAACACTGTAAAGAGCTGATATTAATATGACATCAGCTGATTTATTTCTTACAAATCAATACTCCTAACATACATATTGCTATTATTTTTGCAACATACATTGGAGGATAAATTAACTATTGCATCCTATGTACATCTTGATTTTGATGAGGTGTTGATAGAGCTGCTACTGATGAAAATAGCTCCACCTACAATGTTGACTCAGGATGTAACACATGTAGGCCAATCTTAAGGATGTAACACTACATTTAGTTAACACATTGCCTCGCAGCTTTTACACCCTGAGCTGAAATGTGCCTCTTGAGACATGATGACAACATTGGAAATCTGATTTAAGTGAGTTTTAGGGTTTTTTTCAAACACAGTAGCCCACATTATTTTAGAGAAACTCCACTGCTGAAGAGGCAGTCCATCTGTATTACCCTACCGAGCACCGATGGGACACAGTGCTCACTGTTTGTATTCTTGTCAGAAGCAATTACTTCAACATGCTCAAGTTTCTAATGTGAGGGAATTACAGCACATCATCATCGGACCCGTTCTCCAGCAACGTTCTAACCATCATTGTTTCCATTGTTTTCAGTCTTTCTTAATGTTCAGTTATTTCCACAAATTCCCTACTATTTTCCAGTTCCACCCCTGTGTGTTAACTCAAAACTATAAATCATGTCACCGGGCTTTTTGCGCATTATGGCTAAACTGATAGCACATGCAGAAGAGCTTATAACTGGTAAAACATTGCAGCACTAAACTGCTGAGTATGTCAGCTTTTAATTATTTGAATCTAAAATCAATGACTTGTTGTAAATGCATCGCAGAGTGTCACAATCCTGTCTTGTGAATCATGCTACTGTTGCAAAAGGTTCAAAGTTCTGATTGGGATTCGAAATTAAAGAAGAGTCTGATTAAAAATTTGGAGTTATCGCCCTTTTTTTGGTCTCATAACATCTTTGGCTTTGTATTAACTGCATCTTTCCGAGCTGAAACCCACGCTCCACAGTCAGCAGACATCTGCATCTTTGTTTGTTTTCATTAGTTTCAGTTGTTTTCAACAATCTCTCCCATTTCCTACTTTCTCCCAGTTCCACCCTCATGTGTTAAAATATATCTAGTTTTACACAGGGAGTGATGTCATCCTGCCTGCGGGGTTTTCCCACATTCATGGCTCAGCTGATAACACATGTGGTGGAGAACTGTTAAAACACATGGGTGTGTAGCGCTTCTAAACTCCTAACCCATATCAACCTTCCATGAGAAACAGAGCAAGGAGGGGATTTGGCAAAGAAAACATGGCTCTTTTCCCCCCGCCAGCAACCAGCAGCTTTAAAGCTCATCTAGATTGTGATTACATTGGCTAAACAATAACCCAGCCCATGTTGCTGCAGGCAGACTACAGCTGTGCCTTACACCATAAAACCTCCAGAAGACATTTCATGCTGTAGTCCTTCTCTTTACCTTGCTCATTTACAGAACTGCGTGCTCTGCGTAGTGTGTTTTAAATGGGAAGCTGTTGAATGCCGCATTTTGTGGTGACATCAGTGTGGGCTACGGTTGCACAGCTGATCCACATCGCTGTTCAAACCAAACACTGCTCCACGAAAAGCCCAGGAAAAAAAAAAAGATGCTTTCACTCAGTCAATCTTTGCTGTGAGTACTTAAAGCAGACTCCACATACAGTATTTGTCTCAGTGAAAAAGTCTTTTGTGGTTCAGCTGTACACCAGTAGCCTATTCTTACACTTTGTTACAGAACCAAGCGAAGTCTGGTGCAGAGAGAAAACAGTGAATACAGTCTCCTGCAGCTGTAGGAAATAAGCAAAAGACCTAGTTCAGCTGCATGTGGGGGAGGGAAGAACAAATTCAAGTCCCACTGAAGCACTCACAGGATAAACTCAGCTGATATGGAGCCTCACAAGGAAGTTCGACTTGTTTGTGAAGGAAATGACATCATTGGGCTTGGCTCAGACAATGACTTCATGCTGACAAGATAATGTCTGTGAGAGAGAGAGAGAGAGAGAGAGAGAGGGAGGGAGACAGAGGGAGCAGTGTTTAGTTTGGTTTCAGGAATCAGATGAAAGGTGAATGAGTGCAACTTGGTTATTTTAAGCCTCCAAACGGAGAGCTAAAACAGATTTGGTTAATAGCTGCTAAGCAACATTGGCTGTTTTTATTTCAGTAATGTTACATCAAGTGTCAATCCTTTAATTTGCTGTTTCCTTAGACAAACATTCAGATAAATATAGACTTATGTAACTATCTCACTCACGAAGAATGTGGGGAATTAGTTGAATCATTTTCAGCATATTTATATAACACATTTATATGACAAGTGGGGATGTGCCCGCTCTCTGATACAACCTTTACATTTAGTGGTGTAGTAGTGATACATTTTCCTTAAATAAACAATAAAAACTCTGCTGAAATATGAACTAACCCTGTGTATGAATTCACAATGCTATGCTGATTGGATACAACAGGAACACTGGAAACAAACAGCAGTTTTGTTGACCCATCCATCCACCCCAACATACACATACCCCTTTTCCACCAAACAAGAACGGGTGCTAGGTCCGTGCCGGTGCTAGAGCTGGTGGTGAGTTGGTTCAGATCCCGTTTCTATGAACCGGTTTGCTTTTCCACTGGCAATGAGCTAAGTTGGAGCCGCATCACCGTAAAAGGTCAGTACGTCACTGTATAGGTAGCCGGTTCACAACAACCTGCCGCTAGCAAGCTAGCTGCTGTTAACAAACTGTTACCCTGTTACTATCAGTCCATGAAAACATAATTTTTTTCAGCAGATATTCTAGTTACAACATGATTGACTTAACAAAGCAGTGTTGCATTGCTACATGTGGTATTTATTCAGTTTGGGGAATTTGCAAACTGGGGCTAAGTCAGGAACTGGCCCCGAACTAGCACTGGAAGCCGTTTGGTGGAAAAGGGGTGAGAGAGTGTGTCTTTATAACCCGACTTCCTCCTTTGTTCCCATCCATGGCCTCTAGAGGGCGTTGTCACTTGAACGTGAACATATAACGCTCTTGGGTATTTGCTGTAATGATTGATGCTGTCTCACATGGCCGCTGGATGTGTTGTTTTTGCAACAAGCATTCTATATTACAACCATAAATCTGACAGGTGGGAAAGATCTATTACAGCACTGTGTGATATTGTACAACCTACGTATGTCAGAGACTGAGACTGCAGCAAGATAATGAGCACCAGCAAAAGAAAGGTGAAAATATATTCTATTCTCACTTTGGAACTTGAATAAGATCCGGTGAGGAATTTCAATGAATGTCTTTACATTCAATTTTCTCCTGCAACCTCGACATTTGAAGGATTTAGGCAAGCCAGACTTCTGTGGAGTAAAAATTATTAAATGATAAGCAACCCATTTTTGTGTCCGTATTATACTTTTTTCTGTTAATGTTGCTGTTCCAAGTCTATTCGCTCACTCAGGGGACAATTACAACTTTCCAAAACAACATTTTGTTGCTCTGCACTTTCTGTAAACTGCTCTGTGAGGACCTCTAATTGTCCTGGGGATTGGGACAGCATGATTGAAAATAAAAATCCTTCACACCAAAAAAAAAAAAATGTCTAGAGGGGGTTTGGAGGAGCTATTGGACCTCCCAAGAACAGAGCTGGACTAAAGCCCAAAAACAAAGCTTGCTGCTGGGTTAGGGATCTTAGAATATGCCCTGGATTATGGAGCCAGAGAGCCAGAGCATGCCCGGGGACAGTGGTGGAAAACTAATACTGATTTTGGCTATGGAGGGATATTGGGTTGTGTGAGAGACAGTTTGTACAGTGCTGTTAGGATAATGCCAGTATTCTGAGGATAAAAAATAATAGATTTTAAATGGGGGGGGTGTAATTGGTGTAATGAATTAGAAAATAAAACATATAGTAATGAAAAGTGAGGATATAAATCCAATAATCGCCGAAAAGTTGAATTCTCATCAAACGGGGCTAAAAAACCCAAACATCCACAGTTAAGCAGTTTAAATTACAAAGCTGCTTTAGAAATTTCCAATAAAATCCAGCTACACTAATACATTAATTACAGTCAGACAGTATTTATAGACTGCACCACAGCCATGACATTTTATGTATGAGGTAGGAGAAGAAAACACAATATCCAGCTGGACTGTTGGCAGGTAGCAACAGAGAGAAAAAAAAGCTGACCTATGACTTATGGAAAAGCACATAAAACTACACACACACACACACACACACACACAGAATCAGCTAAGTACCCAAGGCTCCAGTAAGACATTGCTACCAATGTGCATGTATTTCTAGAAGATAAGTTGAGGTAACACCAAGTTTGGCATATTTTCTCTAATATTTCTCAAGCTTTTATAAAACATAGCTCGATTGGCTAGTGCAGCATTTTACACAAGACACAGGACAAAGTAAGTAAACAACGTACAGGGAAGTGGGACCACAAAAGTAAATTATAGCACAAAATCATTGAAAAATCTGAAACAATGTAAAGATTTTTTAATGTGAAAAGTGTATTTCTAATGAAAATATTTCCAAAAGGCCTGTCACGGATTATCTTTCCAGGTCTAACAACAAAGAAGTGGAGGGAGTTAATTTACACAAACAGAATGGCCCCATCTGGCCTGATTAACATACTACATTGCTAATGCTAACTTTTAATGGTGTGATCATCTCACACGCTCATTTTCACTGAATCTGTAATGCAAAATTAGCATATTAGAACAACATATTGTGTCTCACTCGCCCAGGGGCCTGATGCAAGGTGGTGTCAGGTTCCATTTTGGTCTTAAACTGCAGTTTAAACAATGAACAATACTATTCATTCTGACAGAAACAAAAAAAGAAACTGTCAAAATGTGTGTCCAGACAAGCATTGATTTCCACTCTAATAAAATTGTCAAAGCGAAAAATCCACTCTTGCACCGCAGTGTAAAAAACTGTATATTTAGATTTGTGTATTTCCTGGCGAGTTTATTTAACATCCTTCTAAATCTGTTCAAAGTGTCCAGTGGCGATGCAATGCTGCACAGACTGCAGTCTCACTGATTTGCCCCTCCACTCAACCACCTGCCCCTTCACACACACGAAACCCTGTCCTCTGCAGAATCTGCCACGTTAATAAGTCACCGAATCTCTTCATGCAAGGAAGAGGAAACATAAAATAAAAATGCAAACGCCGGCAACAGCCTTTTAATGTTGTAATAAATCATGAAGAGCCATCACAGGTAGCTGGTAGCTGTACTGAAGCAACTCCTTCTGTTTCCACAGACAGACTCACACACATAGATAGATAGATAGATAGATAGACAGATAGATAGATAGATAGACTTACAAGTTCCTTGAAAGCAAGACTGTGCATGTTATACATTACAGCTTTGATGAGTGTTTGTGGCCCTGAAACACACATGAGTAGGTCTCAGACCACCATTGGAGCTGATAATAACTCTGGCTATCAAAGCAGAGACAGGCTTTCTTTTCAGCCTGGAGAAAGAAGTAGAAAGAGCGAGGAGGATGTGGGAGAGGAGAAGACAGGTGGGGCGAGGAGGAGGAGGGAGGAGGGCGGGGGGTGAAAAGGAGGAGGGAGCCTACATATTTCACCTCCATTCACCTGCTGACATGGCCTCTCAAAGAAACCTTTCATTAGACCTTCAGAACAGTCAGCTTAGTCTGCCCAATGCCGTCAATTTAGCTGTCATATTACACTGGCTCACTTTCTGCTCTTTCATCTAGGGGATTTTTCATCTCATGATTTTCATATGAGAGGATTGGCTAAAGAGGTGCGTGTGCGCAGCGCCTTAGAAGTTGAACCATCTGATACATAAGTTAAGTGATTTAAGGTTTGCATGGTTAACCTGCACACATCTGAATCCACACAAACAGAAAATGTACCTAAGAAAGAAACACCTTGAGGGAGAATCTTTTAACAATTGCTCAGATTAAAAAAATAGTAATCATGTCTTTGCATAGATTGTATCATTCAGACATATTTGATCTAACATAACCTGGAAAATGAAGGTATCACACTTCTTCTGGCATAGTTTCCTCCACTGTGTTGCAGGGCTGATTATTTATATTATATTTAAAGCATTCCTTTCACTTTGGAGTTTTTTAGGGTTGAGATTTTTTTCTCTCTCTCTTTTTGTATTTGGGTGGGGCAATGCTCAGTCTTTCTTGGCTGAGTCAAGTTTCACTAGAGATACGTGTGGTTCACATATAGGGATCTCAATGGGTCCTTTCACAAGGCGATAATTTAGTCTGCCAACACCTCTTCTGAATCATTAACTTTAGGCAAAGCTAGCCAAGCCAGCTTATTTTTTCACATCGTGTGCAGTGAGAGGAATGCTCAAAGCATACACAGGCAGAGGTGAGAGAGTAGGACGGAAGTACACAGAGAGAGAGAGACGAAGCTTTCACCTTAAAAATAGTGCACATCAATAACATGCTGATGTTGATGTAAGACTTGAGAGGATTGGCTGGTTCCACTTTCCACAGAACAAGCTCAAACTGCCCTCTCGCTTTTTGCAAAGTGTTTTAGGCCACCCACAGATCATATAGAGCCTCTCTATATACTCTACAGCTAAAGAGTGGTGTCAGCAAACTTACTCATACCATCATGCTCTGCTGCCTCTCGCTTTCCCCTCTCGTCTTGGCTCTTTCAATTTGTCTGTTTAGGCAGACCTTCACAACGTTACCTATATTTATACATGTTCACATTATGTAAGCAAAATCTGTATCAAAAGAAGCTGCGCTCAACCAACTCGCAGGTTCTGCAACTCAGTTATTAAGATATTTATATTTAACCCTTTATTCCAAGCGCGTTGTTGGCGACGGGTCTGTGCATGCGTCTTTGGATTACCGTAACTATATCACGGTTTGTGCAATCAGAAAAATCCCAATGGTTCCGAGAGCAAAGATGTTGCACCTTACAGTGAATATGGTGTCATTACGGTAATTTCACCAGTACCTCTCCCAGAAGCCGGCACACTAGGTGATTTACTATGTACTACGTGTTAGTGCAACAACAGTGATGAGGAAGCAGGAATAGCAGAAAAAAGATAAAACGGATTTAGATTTTAGAGTTTTAGTGGACAAAAATACTGCAGTTGCACATGAATGTTAGATTTTGCAAGTTAAATTTGAATTTGACATCAGAATAAGCATAAAAACTCGGTGGAAATTAGCAGCCTTGGATGTTAACGGGTCAACCTTTCCTTTTAACTTTTTCTTCACTTTTCAGACAAATTTTAGACATTTTATACCAAGAGCTTCCCACCTGTGACCAATTTCAACCCAGAATTCCTGAGCAAACAGGGCATAACGCACA
>OOFC01014762.1:0-18559 GCA_900323345.1 Pseudochromis fuscus
GTGATTTGGTTGAGGCCCAGTGAGTGCCTGTAGAAAATTGGTTGGTTGATAAAAACCCTCCTATCAAAGGGGGCTACTTTCTCATTTACATTTAGATGAGTATTGATTATTTATTTACTCAGTGGAGTGGGATTCTTTTCCAATCTTATCTCTCGTCTGTGCCTGTCACCTGGAAAAAAAAGAGATAGAGTTCTTGACACCGCACTAAGATAACGGCATTTTGTAGAGCAGATAAAACTTGGAATGGTGGTCTCTGCCTCTATATTCCCTTTTTCCTCCTACCCAATTTTGACGGAAAAGAGAAAGTTTGGAAAATTAAAACTGATAGCCCTTGTTCAAAATGGTGGGGGCGGGCAGTGAAGGAATCTCAATTTGCAGGGGAACAAGTCAAATTGGGTGTTCAGATCTGGTCAGGCTGCTTCCACTGGGGAGAAATCTTATCCTAGCTGTCTCACCAGTTTGGGATTTCAATCACATATAATATAATATTGTTTGATAATTGTAACGTTAAACAACATTAGACATTTTATCTGATGCTACCTATAATAAGATTTTATCCCATAGTGCAGGAGTTACATTTGATCCCAGTGTTTGCAGACTGTGTGGAAATGAAGCCCCTGGACATGTCTGTCATGTTCTAAGTGCTAAACTCTGGTGATGTTTGGGTGGTTGAGCTGGGGATTGGTCATGCATTGCCAATGAGTCTGGAGGCTTGTGGCGGCGTGAGGAGCTTTGTGAGACTGACTAAAGGTGTTTAGGGTGGGAGGTGCAGCATGTGGGTGCTCTGTAGGAATTGGGAACCCCTGACAGACCCTGCCTCTTCTTCTCAGCTCTTTGATGGAGAGTGAAGAGTCTCTTGAGGTGGCCTCTGTCAGCTCCACTCCGCCTCAAAGCAGACACACGGCTTCAGCACAACACTGCTGCGCGCCTTCTCACCCTTCACCCCCCGGGCCACTCCCATCCTCTCATGGTCACTTTTCATCTCCTCTGTCTCTCCGCTGATGATGTTGCCACATGTAAATGGACTTGTAACCAGTCTATTTAGAGTGTATCTAATGGGAAGCTTGCATATTCTTTGACCCCGGAGAGTATCAAGGTTGGCAGCACACTGTAGGTTGGTACAGTGAGCGGCGCTGCGTGGACGATGACTGTTCACTACCGCCTCACAGAAGGTGACTTATTATGCTGCTCAAGGATTACAGCCCATTTTTCTTTGTTAGCCAGTCAGTCATTAGCCTAGTTACACATCTGGATCCCCACAGCAATTTAAGGATATGGAAGGATCCCTCAAAAAAAAAAAAAAACTAATTAGTCCAACTGGAGAGGAACATCTTGTTTTCCTACACCCCTAATGGATTGGACCAAGGTCTTTTGAAATGCAAACCCATCAAGGAGATGGCTGAAAACAGCCCCCACCCCCAGCTACCCTGGCTGTGTCTCAGAATAAACATCCTCACTGCTAACCTGCTAGCGCCGGTGCTTCCTGGAGCTACTGCTGGTATCCATATTAATACTGGTTCAGATATCAAAAGCCAAGTTATCAGCCTGACTGAGTCCCACTGTCATACATAACACTATCACGTGTGTTGTTTGTAGAAGGCTTTGATGGACACAATGAAAGTATTTCTGTAATTGACGGAAATCTTGAAATAAAAACCCTTCAGTGGGGTATTAATAATGTGAAAATATCTAATTTATTATTAATACATTTGTTAGTATAATAAATTATAATAACTACTACTATTACTACTATAATAACAATTTTCATCATAATAACCACAAGTATAATATACTTGTATGTATATATAAGTAGCAGCAGTGGTAGCTACTAGTAGTATTAGCAGTATTAAAAACATTGTTGTTGTTGTTGTTGTTATGCAACTACAATAAAATAATAAACCTGCTGTAATGTCATGTCCACTGAATGTATTGTGAGTATAAACTGGGACCCAGGATGATGCCTTGCTGCTCCCCACTCTGAACACACCCTGTGATGCAAATCAGATTGTTGAGGTGGAGATTAGAAACAGCACAATGTGTTAAGCAGCTACAGAGTGGTTTGTGTTTGAGATCAGCATGTAACAAATCTCATGTATATCTCTTTTTTCATTCACCTCTTGCTAGAAAAAAATAGTTTTAGGGAGAGTATGAGAAACTTATTTTAGAGTATAATTATATTTCTTATTCATCCTGGTGTGACAATATCATCTCTTAACTTTCAACTGACCACTTCACTCATTTGGTGGCTGCTGTAGGTCTAATTATTTGACAGCTTTTTATTCAACTATAGAAAGCAGCTGTATTTTGATGTTTTGTTTCACCTCCCCTCCCTGCTATTATCATTTTTGTACTGTCCCTGAGATCAGTCAGAACCAAACAAAGTATAATGCAGAGTGAGTGAAGTGGGTCACACTGCAAACACAGATTTAAAACATCACTTTGTCAAGAACATCTGTTTATAAAAAAACTACTGCAAAAGAAGATCATACACATGATGCATACACATGTTGGACTTAGTTACTCTTATTGTGCGTTTACTACTATGTCTTTGCATCTTGAAATTGTGTTTGAATATTAAACAATGTGTAAATGTGCTGCAATATTCTCAGTTAGTTGGTCACATGATTCATAGAGAGATTATATTCTTTTCTCATTTATATTCATTGGTGATATATGATATTATATGATATGTATTCTCACTATTTTTCACTAGGGATTATGAAGCGTTCACAAACTTAAAAAGAAAAAAATGTCAGTACACACTGAGGCACACTCGCTCCTCCAGACTGAATGTGTGGCTTGGCATTGTTGCTGTAGCTCTGAAGGAGGAGAAGTGAATTGGTCTATCAGCTTTCCAACAACAACACAGAGTGAATGGCAAGGTAAGTACAGCACAGACTTGGTTAGCTCGCTGATTAGATGACAAGCTGTAAGGTTCGGTCAATCAACTACGCCTCAGAACTGCTCATTTAAGGCTTTCGGTTTGAAATGACGTTCTCAGCTATCCCCACAGGAAAGCACCAGTCCAAGAAGAGATCTCATGTTTCTATTTTTTCCTTCAGCTAGTTGTAACACCAAGATGAGACCAGGGAGTTTTCTCTGACATTTCAAATTCATCTGAAGACAGAAGCACAAACTTAAGTTTATTTACTCCACACACACAAAGTATTTTCAGTACATTACTAATCCAAGGTGTTTAAGGGGATGAAGCTAAGGACACTGAGTTTTTATGTATGTAAAGCTTCATATTAGGTGAGATTAACAAAAAATCCTTATTGTAGTGCTCATGTTTATTCATTTTTAAGATCTATTTGTTAAAAGCTACTTTTTAACAAATGTGACTGCTACTATTATTCATTTTGTTCATCTTTTCTTGTTCAATTAATTTAACATGTTTAACTTTTAACATGTTCACCAATCAGATTTGTCTCTCCTTTCTGTTTTACTGTTTATTACTTTCAAAAATAATAATAACTTCTCTCAATGTTATTTGTGTGATGAAACTTTTGACAGGTGGTACTGCAGATTTGAATTCCTGCTGCCAAAGTTGTGCAACAGCCAGAAAACTCACCTTCATTTCAGACTCCCACAACCCTTTCTGTTTCTGCAGAGGAGCAGGGCCAGAGGTTGAGAAGAGGACCTGTCTGAGGTCTGGCTACATCTGCCAGAGCTTCCTCCCACCTGTCTGATGCTGCTGAGATTTATGTGGCTGTATAGGAGGAGGCCAATCCAGTGTGCCAGGCCATGTGTAGGCTTCTTTTTACACTGACAGTTGTGTGTACGATACTGTAGCTGGTTTCCAGTGAGGCTTGGCCCAGTGTATCTGGAATCTGTCATAAGTGAAAGCTTGAAAAGGTTAGGACAGTTCAGGGAAGATAAATGGTGAATTGGGAGGACAGCTGATGTAGGAACACAAACACTTCAAGACGATGGAGTGGACTGAGGCCGATCCCCCCCTATCCCGCTGCAGACTGTGCCGGTTCCTCTGCTACCACTGCTGCGGATGCGAGAAATCATCCATTGTGTGCTCCACTAACAGAAGTTTCCACAGACCATTCACGAGAGCCACTCTATTACTCTCATCAAAACAAATGATAAAGAATGGTTATTAGGTTTTCACAATGTCTTTTGTGTAATAAAGCTCGTTAACTGCATTGTGCAAAACAAATGGGCAGAATAATCAGTATACTTATTGACATTGTGTCATTTCTAGTTAGAGCAGGAAGAGGACTCTCACTGTGGCTCCGGGCTTCGCCTTCTATCTCTCAAGAGGAAGAGCGCTAATGGCTTCTGAAAGAAGGGATCGAAGGAACTCATAAAGCTCTGCAGGACGACACCAAAGGAGGAAGAGCATTATTAATCCTTTCTCATCAGAATACATGATGTTCTGTGCAATACAGCATGCAGGCTCGAGACCAGTATTACTCCGGATCGCAATAAATGATTGCAGGGGGCTGTCTGTGTGATGCAAAGTTTAAGGAAATGGAGGGAAAAATAAACTTTTTTCTGCTTGAGCTTTCAGACACTGAGGGGTTGTAGCAAGCAGTGGAGCACAAAACCATACAAATTAAAATACTCGCTTTTTTACTGTAAAATAATAAAAAGAAAAGAATAAAATAAAAGGAATAAAAAAAGATCAAGAAAAGATTTTGAGACTACAGTATGTGGATGGTGTATCTTGGATTTTGATGTATAAAACATCAAAACTTCTCATTTAATATTAGTTTGTAACATGGCTAGCTACTTAATATTAATACTTATCTGTCGGTTGAGAGACACACTAAAAAAATAAATGTTCACAGGTCCATCATCATCCTCCTCCTCCTGTGTTACTGACTGTATCAAACAAGCTGAGGGAATTAAACAGATCACTGCAGTCATCAGCAGCTGAAAGGAAATCATCAAGTAGCTTTATTTTAGAGCATAGTCACTCACACAATTTCAAAATACTTAAAATATCTCAATAACTCTTCAAACATGATTCATTTTCATTCATTCTCAAAAATAGGAGGATAGATCTGTGATGAGTTACAAATTAAATGTTTATGCAACCCCCTGCACACTGGCACCTATAGAGGGGATTATAAGGGGGAAATGTGACTCCATCTGGTCAAAACATTGTCCAATACAAACTCAACACATCCACATTAAGGTTTGTGTGCATCCTGGTTTGGTGAGTGGGCAAATAAGCTAATCATCCACTGGTGGTCCTTTTATATTTAATGATCAGACATATAATCAGTTCAAATATCACCTTACAGGAAGAACTCAAACAATGTCCTGATTGCTGAATTATGTTATTGAGCAAAGTTAATTGTTCCACTGCTGATTTATCTCTCATGTTTCCTGTGATGTTGTATTTGTTAATAAAAGCTGATAGATAAATACATCTTTAAAGTGTGTGTATGTGTGTGTGTGTGTGTGACCTCACAGGTCAAACCCACAGCATGTGAGCTGCCTTGCTTCCTCTGTTATTAAGAGATGATTGACAGCTGTCATGTCTTCATCACTGCAGAGTGATATTTGTCAGAAGCCATCCCTTTGACAGAGGATCTGAGGGTCCTCTCAGCCAAGAGACAGCTCAGTGCTTCAGTGCGTTTCGGGGCTTCACCTACAGAAGAGCGATGCCTGTAATCAGCCTTTGCAGATCAAATTATGTCTGTATTAGTTTATATCACATTTAGTCATATGAAAGAGCAATAACCCTTGAGTTTTTTTTTATTATTACACATTGCACTCTATTGTACCGTTTGATGATGTTTTTATTACTGCAAAAGCAGCGTAGCATGAACACACGTGGATTTACAGTAATGATTATTAACTTCAACTGCATTATTTGCAAGGGAGACAATATACATACCTGTAATCTGTTCCTGCATCAAGCTGTTGTCTGATTTTTAATGATGCATACTTTATAATTTATTTAAAAGTCTATCTTTCAGCACTTGGCTGTGCGAGGTGTTTATCATCATTTATCATTAATCTGCTCTCGGCTGTAAAGAACCATGCTGAGAGAATGAGTCTCTGCTGTAACTGTTGCTTTGTACTGCTGCCTTAACAACCCAATCAAGCTGGCCCCCACTCTCTCTTCCTTCATCAATGCAGGCTTCGTAATGTATGATAGAGCTATGATTTATAATCCACGCTCAAAATTAAACAGCATAAATTACTCTTATTTACTCTGCAGGTGATAAAGATCCCGTCAAATAATGTCACTTGAGCATAATTTTTATAGAACAAATGAAATTTGTTATCAGGGAAAAGCAGGTCAAGTTCATCAATTAAAAGTCCGCTCTTTCCCCCCCCCTCCGCTGTAAACGGTCCAGTGCTATTTAAAATGATTGATTTTATTATTTCTTCATTTATTAAAGTACTACGTGAGGCTGTAGCATGAGTAATCAGGACAACAGAAACTGACTCAGCATGAATGTCTTAAATTGGCACTTCACATTTCAGCAACTCGGACTCTTGTCTTCTTTACGAGTGTTTTGGCCGCATCCATTAGGCTCGACACGTTGAGGAGGTTTCTTTTGATGATGTTTAAGATAAGATTCAGGAAAAGCAGCATTTAGTGTTTAAAAGTGACCTATTTAAAGAAACACTCTGAGTGGAGCATAGATGTTAAGTGCTTTTACATCTGTCAGACCTTTGGGAAATGACTTTGTGAATAATATATACAGCAGAGGAAAGCGGGAGGATTTTAATAAATGTCTTGTCACCGAGTCAAGTCATCCTATAAATGGTACAAATCCATTATCAAATTTAAAAATGTTCATTCTGTTATATCTACGTGTTTTTACATTGACCTGCTCCAGTCTGGACCAGAACGGGTTAAAATCTGTGCTACTTGGAGTGTGTCCCCCAGAAAAGGGATGAGGTCCCCGGGAATGTTTTACAGATAAAATAAAAAGAATCAGGAGAATGAGGGAAAGAAGAGAAGTTGAATATATATTTCATGTGATAAGAGAAAGATGAAGCGCGAGAAAAAAGATTCCATTACAGCTGCGACAGTTACAAAACTGCTGCTGTGTAGAGTAGCCTCTGTTGAAAAGATTGATGCAATAAGGACTGACCTTGGCTTGGAGCAGGAGTCGGTGATGTATGTATGAGCATCTCCCTGCTAAATGGACCCAGATTTGTAGCACTAATATACATGGAAGCCCAGCACCAAACTCGCCACGGCTATAAATCAACAGCCACTTTGGGTGTCATTTCTGGTTTATATTCTACTATTGTTCTGTGCTTTTAATTCGTGTCACTGCCATCTGTTCATTTGATGCAGTTTCATACTGTATGATTTGGCTCCGGAGATACTGTGCAGACAATCCCTGTTAGACCATCAGAGTGGATTAACTGCACTGGTAAATTCCACTGAGGCTATCTCACAGTCGCATGTAAATAAAATCCAAGCTGAGGGAAATTTTACGTATTGGCTCAGAGCAGGTAAAAACTGAAATTTTAAATCTAAAGTTTTATGGTTTTGATTGATTGTAAAATCAATAAAGGAGATTAACAGCATAAAGAATTTGTGCATTCAAACATGTTATTTTCTGAAAAAAATCTCCATGTGACTGAACCATCCATTCATGCTTTCTGTGTTGTTGAGGTTTCAGGTGTCTGAAGTGAGCTGAGAGGATGTCAAAGCTCCTGGAGGCAAATCTGTGATTTAGGCCTGATTGAGTTAAAGTGACTTTACTTGACATAAGATATCAAAACATTTACAGAACACAAACAAAAGGAAATATATGCAAATGAACCCCAGTAATAAACAGACAATATATGATTGTATCATGCTCATACATGATTTTGAAGTGATAATGTTCCCAAACACAAAAACAAACATTATTTATGTAATGTAAAACACGGTTAAACACAATGGATTCATTTGCTCTTTATTTATGGAGGCTGGATATTTACAACATTTCTTAATATGATAATTTAGTACAAATCTACGTCACACTATTCTGCATTGTAACATATTGTACAGTTAGTTTCCTGCAACTGTGTTTGCTTTGTTTTCCAAAACAATGTATATAAAGATATAACTTACAGAATATGTTTCATTTCTTTATTTTTTTTAATTGGGCTCCCATCATCATCATCATCATCATCATCAAGTGGTTAATCTCACTGTTATTATTATTTTATTTTATTTTATTTTATTGGGCTCTTTCTACAGATTGAGGCGTGAAATCTGTGAAACCTCCAGAGAATTTATTATGGATCATCCTCAACACACATCCATTCATTTGAAGCCAAGAGCAGTAAAAGGAAGGAGGTGTTTCATATGAAGAGAGGAGCATTGAAGGAACAACAGGACTGATTAAAAGAGCCATTACCAGACTAGATTAGATACTGGTCAACCCTGTCCTCATCTGCAGCTATAAACTGTCAGGGAGACTGAGCTGAGAAGGAAGCTGCCTCACAATATGACTTCATTTCAATAGAGTTTCTCACATTACTTTGGAATTAAGTGACATTATAAGACATGGAGAACATTACTCGAGGAAGATGTTTACAATCTAATTTTGACATTAATTCAAAATATAACAGTTCAAACAGAGCTCCACACTTTTTTGAAACTGTGAAGTATTCCTTAAAAACTTTTAAAGTCTCCCTGACATGTCCTAACCTTTTATTTTGTTTTATTTACAGCGTATATGGAATAATTTTTTTTCTCCTCCTTTATGTGTGTGTAGGGGGGAAAATACAATGACAGAGGTCAAAATAGCCATTTTTGTTTTCTTCTTTAAATCCCCTGGCAGTGTTGCAGGACATTGTGTCTTAAATTGCGTACATCACCCTAAACCTAAAATCATCCTCCAGCGCCTTTAATAAAGCCCCCGATAAGTCCCCTTTCATCCCGTGGCCGCTTCAATTTTAGTGTGCCACCGAAGTTATTTAATCAGCGCTGCAGTCTCCCATTCACAGTGTATTACCAATTCTGTCTGCGATCTTTATCAGTGCAGTGATGTATGTATGAGGCAGATGTTCCAAGAGGCAGAGGAAACAGAGGCCATGAATGAATGAATTATTGGACTCACGAAAAGGAGCTATAGATATAGAATTTTGAGCCCTGTAATATGTTTGCTTTCTCTCCCTTATCTTGCCAGACAAAAATATACCTTATCTCAGACTGCTGGGGTCTGCATGACTGTGGAGCCTCTCCAGATCATCTTCTTTTTCAATTTCTTTGTGTTGCATTTGGATAGGTTGTTGCAGTTTGTTGGGGCTCGTGTTATTTGTGCTGTTGTGTTGCTCCTCTGCATGTAACTCAGGATGGGATCTTATGCTTTGTTTCGTGTCAGGAGCGCGTGGGGAAATACTTTTGATACTGAGTGTACTTGAGTTTATGCAAGCACAACATAATCACCAATCCAAACCAGTCTATGATACAAACACACACACACACACTACTCATGCATGGCCACACCCCTCATTCTACCTCCCCACCACCAACACACACACACACACACACACACACATACATAGATACCGTGTCGTCCCTGTGCCCTAATTTGGAGGCCTTGACAACAATAAAAAGCAAAGATGCCAACTGTTTTTCCCCCATGTTTCCTGTTATGCGAATTTGCAGTGAGTGTGAGGAGAAAGGAAAGGGCATCTGCACACACACACTTGCACATGCACACATACATACAGCTGCGAGCCAGAAATACACTAGGCTGCTGGATAATGAGGGTGGACAGGGCGGAATTATCACTTCACATCACAATAATATTATCCTTCTCACAACTCCCGCAGCATCTTCCATGACGGTGTGACATTTCCATTTTACTTGAGTTTAATCTTGGTCCTCTAAATAAAACCATAGCCTACAGGCCCTTCCCAAACTGACCCAGTCCTATTTTAATCACATAGAATTAAATAACTACAGTTTAACACTGTACTTGTTCTGACAGCAGTCATGACAAGTGGTTTGCACAGCAAACTTCCCCTCTAGTCAAATGAAGAATAAAAACAAAGTAAATGGAGGCTGAAGATGACAAGAGTGATACTTACTAATTCTGAGAAGTAGGAAAAAATCAAACAAAATCAGGATTTTCCATGATTATTGTGACTCCATTATTATTTACATTTTCTGATATATATTTTTTAGAAATAAATACAGTTGTAATATGTTTTATTTTGTGTTTACACAGAAACAGCCAAGCTATATTTTAAATGATTATGATAACATACACCCTGTAACACACATATGTAAATTAAATATCTAATTTGAAATGAACTGACTGTGAAATCTAACATGTCATCATGGTCAACAGTGTTTAATATTATACCTGTAACTTCTCTTAATATTGACTAAAAGCACAAGTTCCCATTATAGTTTTTAAACTCCTAAAAGAAGAGTACAGGGAGTATTTACTCTAAAGCAATGTATGGTAAAAAGTCTGACCATTTACTGATTATGAATTTATTTGTTTGTTTGTATTTACATAAGTTAAGGAAACTGTCAACAGTACATTCATTTAAGTTTCAAGTCAAAACACCACAAGCTTCCTGTGCTGAAGTGATAAGAAAATGAAAACTTGAAACTTGAGATGAAATTATCCTGACATTAGTCAGACATTTACATTAAGTTATAAATGAATTGTTCATTCATTTCTTTTTCAAATGTGCCAATGTATGAATTATTACATTAGTCCAATCTAACGCTAACAGTCCAACCTGCCACAGCTGTAAGAGGAGGAGAGATTACAGTGTAGTTTTTACTAAGTGAAAGTCACATTATGATGCAGCTGCTGTGATAAGTTCTCTGATCTACAACGATGTGAAGCCAAACCTGAATGCAGTATAGAATTTAAAAAAGGACTGACATAATTATGTACCTGCATTATATTTTTATTGGCACGTTGTAGTTTTTCTACAGGTCAAATAGCACTGCAGGAACTTCCATTTTGCATCCCTTGTCAATTCAAATGCTGTGCATCTCTCCCTGTGAGCCAGCTCTCCTCCTCCATCTCATTCCTTTGTTGCACTGGGGCTGAACACTATGTTAACCTAGTAATTGGCACTGGGCCTTCCCCATTATACGGCTTTCTATTGAGCCGTTCTACATGACTAGTTAAAGAAGATGGCATGAAGATTAATGAAGTCCAGCTAATACAGGAGGGGGGTACCTCTCCAACACTTCCACTGAGGAGATAGCAGAGACCAACAACAGTATGCCCCCAGCTCAGCCGTTTCTCTACACCTTTTTTTATATTGCCTGTTTTAACCCATGAACTCTGGACCTTCCACTTGTAAAGCAAGTCTGGTTTGATTGATGTCGCTACAGCAGTCAGTCTTTTCCCTTCGAATTGAAAGGCTCAGCTCTCCAAAATAGATTTTCCAGCACAATTCACACTGGCTGCCAGTAGATAGAATGGCAGGGCAGCCATTTATGCAGTTTCATTTAAAACCATGAGGTAGCTGACGTGTTCATTCACTTTTGGCAAATGCCCCTTTTGGATAAGGTCTACAGTCTTCACTTTCATATAGTGTTGAGAGGGTTTCATAGCTGACGGTGAGCCACTAGTAACAATAAAAAGAAAATGTGAACTCTCTGAGAGAATAAAACGACTGTAGAATCTTTTTTAACACAGTAAAAAATAAAAAAGGAGGAATCATCTGTGGGCATGTTTGCTTTTATTTCTTTTATCTCTTTTCTGTTTCATTGGTTTTGATATTGGGTCTGTGCTGCTATAATACAGCACTCTGCATGGCAAGGATTACAGATGCAGAGTTTTGGGGTTTTTTCAACAAAAATAAGCACTTGTTTCTGGGTGTTAAGAATCATTAATTTAGTACTTTTGAATAAAACATTTTAAATTGGAATTATAAAGCAGCAGCACTTCCATCAGATGTTTTAATGTTGCTGTGTAATAAGTATTGTATGTGTGTGTTTATTCATTGTTATTTTCTTCTCAGTCCTTCACATTTGATTTATGCACATTTCAATAATGTTGCACATTGAGTATTTACTGTTTTGTACTTTATGTTATTCTTATTTTATTTATATTTTTGTGCATTGCTTCTGTGCCTTCAGAGTTGGTTGTCTTGTGGGGTTGTCTGTGTTTTTGTAGTAGATGTAACCAATAAGTAACTCTATTCTATTCTATTCTATTCTATTCTATTCTATTCTATTCTATTCTATTCTGTTTTATTATATTATGTTATATTATATTCTGTTCTATTTTGTTCTATTCTATTCTATTCTGTTCTATTCTACTCTACTCTACTCTACTCTACTCTATTCTATTCTATTCTATTCTGTTCTGTTCTGTTCTGTTCTATTCTATTCTATTCTATTCTATTCTGTTCTGTTCTGTTCTGTTCTATTCTGTTCTGTTCTGTTCTGTTCTATTCTATTCTATTTTGTTCTGTTCTGTTCTGTTCTATTCTATTCTATTCTATTCTATTCTGTTCTGTTCTGTTCTGTTCTATTTTGTTCTGTTCTGTTCTATTCTATTTTGTTCTGTTCTGTTCTGTTCTATTCTATTCTGTTCTGTTCTGTTCTGTTCTGTTCTGTTCTATTCTATTCTATTCTGTTCTGTTCTGTTCTGTTCTGTTCTGTTCTGTTCTGTTCTATTCTGTTCTGTTCTGTTCTGTTTTATTCTATTCTATTCTATTCTATTCTATTCTATTCTATTCTATTCTATTCTATCATTTTGCCCACCAGGAGCAGCAGGGAGTTTCCAAACATGACCTGTACATTTGGCTCTGTTTTGGTCTCCATCAACTCTTTTGGAAAGTAACTGCTGGATAATGTTCACCAGACTGTTTGTCCAGTGTTCACCACTAGGTGGTGTACAGTGGATTTTTAAAGTTTTTTGTCATTAAAAATGATGGATAATATTACTGAGAGGTGAGCTGTAAAACCAAAACAATGAGCTGTAGGATGTTGAAATGATCACGATTGTTCAAATATTAATGTTGCACTTTAAATAAACTTCAACAACACAGATGCATTTGTTACAAAACTATGTGATGTCCTTTATTTCAGAGTGACAGAATGTCCCCTCACTGCTAATCACGACCGGGCCAGGTTGATGCCGACGTACGCTAGAACCCTCAGAACGACTTCAATGCAACACATGTGAAAGGTTGACTGCCGTTTGTTCTTTGGGCGCTCTTGTAATCAGATAAATTAACCAAAGCTATCAAAAGATTGCAATAACACTCAACGCCGCCATAAACCTAAGAGCTGCAACTGTGGCGGGAGCTTTATGACAGACGTCACTAGAGCACGCTGATTTATTTGTGCACCCCTATCCTATCGATCTTTCGTACTGAGGCCTAACTCTGCCTCTCAAGAGAGACCTTTCAAGCCAGGTTCTCACCAGCAACCATCAAAATCAACTCTAAAGCAGCAGGATATTGAATGTGCACGTGTGTGTATGTGTGTACCATTGGTTTTATGACCCCGGACATGTGACAGTGAGTGGCTGTTCGTTTTTTTTCTTTTTTTTTTTAGAGTATGCGTACATGTATTCCTCTGGTGTTTGTGTAACATTAGTACATCAGGAAAGAACGCCACTAATGAAATTAAATAGAAAGCATGTGTGGGTAGCAAAGTGACCCGTATCCCGTTTGTGCATGTAATCAATATTATAGCTTGGCCTCTCTCAGTTGTTACTTTAATCAAGAACAAGCTCTACCTCTCTTAATCGCTTGGTCCCAAGATGAATGTTTCACAAATGCTGCTGAACATATGCTTTGATATATGCACCTGATTGGTGTATATAATATACGAGGGGCTTTCTTTCTCAATTGGTTCCAAGAAATTCTATAATTTGGATGGCAAATTTCATTAATTATTCTCATATACCGAGGCCTTTTAAGAATCTCCCTTTTTTTCATAAAGACACCTTTTTGCCGTTTTAATCATAAATGAAAAGTATGACACATAAGGGCACCCAATCATATGGTACATATTGCCTCATCCTTTTAACAAATATGTTTCATAGCCCTATTAAAAGGGGTCTTCATCTGTCCTGTCAAAAGGCAGCCTAGCAGGGTTTTTTTAGTTTAATTACACTATCCAATTAAAAAAAAAAAAAAAAGAAAAAACTCAGCTGCATTCTGATCCGCCTCTCCTTGGGTTTGAGTGGATATGACATTTACAAGGCTCGCCTTTCAAGCAGACAATGGCGTGATTGATGAGGTGCAGACGCTATGAAGGAGGCGATTGCCATGTGGAAGCAGTGCTTAGTGCACTTTGATTTATTTATCATCTGTTTCTAAGGCAAGGCTGCCTGTTCCAGGTCTGCACACTGCTAGGTGAGGCTGGAGGTGGACTGTTAGCCACCATGCTCCGCGCTCTGAGTGCAACATGACACTTTAACATAAGAGGTAGCAGCCTCAGTAAGAGCCTGAGTGGCAGTATCTTAAGGTGTATCAGACCTCTGAATTGTTGTCCTCGTTGTGTGGTGGTGTTGAGTCCACTAAATATTGCTGGTATTGACATTGACATGCTGTGGTCAACCAGCAGGGGCCTCTTGTTAGCTGACTCTTGCTGTTTTGTGTGTTTAGAGAATGATTAATTCATTCAGTAGGGGAATAGCTGGATTCTGTCCACAGACATGCTGACGGGTAAAAAGAAAGGCTCTGAGCACAAGTATTTACATCGCCTTTATATCAGAAGTCTTTGACGTCATCTTAGAAATAACATCTTTTTCCAGTGTGAAATATGTTTGCTGCTCATTGGATTTCATTAGATTTTCAAAATTTTGCCCAAGAGAACAGTGAGACTCCAATACACCATTGTTACAGTGAGTTTATAAAGACTTCAATACTGCATTTTAATGGGATTTTTATTCAACAAAACTATTCTGAAATCCTTTGTACCAAACCTCACCATTGAGACCTTTTAGCACAAATTCAGGGTTTTGTATCCTCTTACAAAACTTACTTTTCTAAGAGAGATGGTAACGTCTTGATTGGGACATCTTGAAAAGCGCAGCCGTATTGAAACTCAGTGAGGCGTGCTCACTCTCTGCAGCAGCAGCACCGACCTCATCAGAATCCACTGATGAACTTAGCCTCTGACATCTCTCTTGTCTTCACACTTGTACAGCGATGGAGTCAGAATAATTTAAAGCAATATTTCATTTTTCAGTGCATGTGCCTCGGTACCAGTTCACAAACTGCTAACCACTGATTCTGCCCGAGCTACCCCAGGTGTCTGTAGGGCTTTTTCACACTTCCTTTCACATTTTAAAGTCTTTACAATAAGCCACTTTTTTTTTTTTTAGATAATTCTGTCACATAATTTAGAAAACAACAAAATCAGCTATATTCCCCTCTGTCTTTTTAGGTTTAAATATGATTTTCTTTTAAAAGTTTTTTTGAGTGATGTCAAAGGTAAACCTGTTTGACAACGTGTTTTTTTTCCCCATATAAAAACAACCACAGAACCACAGAAAAACATCTGAGACAAAAACTGTGTGGAACCTCAACATGATCTCCTTCATCTCAGTCAGCCTCAGCAGTGATGGGTGGCACTGTTAACTCAGCGTGATGATGGTCAGCCCTTGGAGAGGGAGCAAGGGTGAGCCACCTTTGTTGTTTATGCGCTGCCTCCCTGGCAGCCTCCTCCATATACAGACTGAAGGGGGGAGTCAGGAGACAGATGCTTAACGACTCCCTCAAGGCCACGGCTCCGGCCCTTATCTCATCCCCAGTTTGTGCAGGTTGCCATAGTAACTGACCTGAACACTTGAAAGGATGAGTAACACTACAGTGTATATTGGCCCACAAGCTACTAGAAGAATTTATTGAACACATATACCAATAAAAGCCTGACGTAACGTTGGGTTAATGCAGTTATAATGTCCACTGCTTATTACTGCCGTTTGTATGATGCCGTGCAGCATCTAGATGTAAATATTCTCCCTAGAGTACAAACATGTTTATTTATCTGCTTGTTTTATACAGTTATATGCCTTTCTATTTCAGATATATTTCATTCTGCCTTGGATATTTTTTTCTATCTTTTATATTTTATTGTACAAAGCTGACTCTGGGAGCAACACACACAATTTGTACTCTCCTGTACCTGTACAAATAACAATATAGATCTATTCTATTCTAGTCTATATGTATACATTGTATTATTCTTTTTAAATTCATAAAAGTGCAATGTAACTGCTGGTTTAGTAGCAAGATTTTTTTCCTGAGTGAGTGAATGAATGAATGAATGAATAAATGCACCACCACAATCTGCAGCCAAACACAAGCAGATATTGTCCTGATTGAGTATTTTGGTCAGTGTACATATTGGCCTATATGTGAATAACAATAATTAACAGAATTTGCCCCTTATGCTTATTTTAAATACTAAATTCAGTTGTCATTACATTTCCTACAAAAACAACATTTGCTGTTGCAATTTAATTTGGTTGTAGAGTAATGTCCAGGGGATAGTTTTGTGAGAAGTGGAAATCCATAGTTACTGTAGCAGATTAAAGAACTGTCTGCATCGTGTGATTAATAGAATATCACACAAAACTGTGATGACACTTCAAATCATTTTATTTAAAAAAGTAAGACCAATATGACAATAACCCCAAAGTAAATGGGAAAAAAAATGCTATTTTACACTTTATCTATAGGTAGTTGTATGCACATGCACAGTTTGTACTAAAATAAACCCAAACCAGGAGTAAACAGTGATCCATAAACCAATTTGTGATAACATTGTAACCAGTTTGTTACAAGCAGAGAACAAACTTTTAGTTTAGAAAATACATTTTTGTTTAGTATTTATAATTATATAGTAAAGTTTAGTATAGTTGTTAATATTCAACTAATGAATTCAGTGTTATCCAGCACCTGGCATGGTATATCAGGCTGTAATAATGTTTTTGTTCTTCAACTTTCAGAAATCTGATTTGATGTGTTTCTGAGTTAAATTCACATTTATTATGTAAAATTAACTAGAGCACAGTCAAACCATATATGCTATTACAAATTATTTTATATCTCTTGTTACTTAATGTATCAGTATTTCTATGTGAGAAAGGGGATCTATTATCTATTAAGTGCTTCATACATGCTACAATTAGATTTCCTCTCCTGGGATATCTCTCGCTTGTGTAGAAAAATGTTGCAAAAAAAAATCTGCAGTGTCTTTGTCAGCGGACGTGTCCATTGTGTAGTGGCAGACTGGGCCTTGAAGAGCAAACTAAACTAACAAGGACTGCTTGCACTGTTGCTGGTTGCACCAGCATGTGCACCATGGTGATCAGACAGGTGTTTTGACATCTCCCTCTCTCCTCTCAGAGAAACATCTGGCGCTGCTGCCAGGCCTAATTGTAACAGTATTTTGCAGGCTGTCAGTAACCTGGACACTAACAAGCAAAACAAAATTATAATAATGATGCAAGTAAAACCTTTTACTGCTGGTCTAAAATGAATATTTCCAGAAGCAATGGATTAGATTCCTCTTGTAATTATGTATTTCTTGTTTTACTTCCTAAACCAGTTTGAATTATCTGCATAATACCATCTCACTGCAGGTATGACTGACAAGTATGAAACATTTTTCAAACAATGCTCTTTCAGCCCACTTTTTAAAACAATTAGCTCAACAGCATCTTTATTGTAGTTTAGAGATCGAAATGTAAATATTTTTTCACACTTTTATAAAAGTATTAATAAACTGTGAATACCTGCTGTTTCACTGTATTACTGTTCGAGCATCAGCAGTGATCTATTTGAACACTCTCCTAAGATGATGTGAATACAGTAACTTACAATTTAAAAATGATTAATAATAAATACCAGTTTGGTTTTGTGGTTGAAGTAAATCATAATATTTGTGTGTGTAAATTAGTTTGTTGTAATTCAATAGGCTATAATACAACTCTATATGGACATGGACATTCTGATCACAATATGGACAACAGCATTTACCATTTCAGCATGTGTGTGTACTGTGTGTATATTGTGTGTATATTAAGCAGATATCTTAACAGAATATAATTAACATCTTGTACTAATCCTAAAGTAACAATGGAGGATTCACATCATAAAAACACACAGAATGGAAAGAGAGTGTTAGAAATCATTTATGTGTTAAACACCAAACTTATTTCTTTAGAAATGTGTCTGAAGGGCTTTTAAACAGTGGCCGTGTTTTATTAATGATATTTATTTTTTCATGAATAGTTATTTCATATCAATTTCTAACTCTGTTATGTGCCGTCACAGAGGCTGAATGAGTAGTGGCCTGGTTAAATCACACATTGTCAGTTTGTCAATAAGATATCACGCTGTACGGCCATTACCATATACTGTAGAAATGACATGTCAGTCAACAGGTGTTTATAGGTGACTGTAAACAAAGCTCCACTTCTGATTGACACTGCACTCTGTATGACTTTCGATTATGCCATAATACTGCAAACACTCTGTCTGTGTGTGTGTGTGTGTGTGTGTGTGTGTGTGTGTGTGTGTGTGTGTGTGATGATGTGATTTCTGCATGAGCTCAGTCACATGTTCCCTTATTGTTGGAGTTACTGTGTGATCCACTGTCAGAGCAGGAGAGGAGGTGTTA
>OOFC01014766.1:6421-25429 GCA_900323345.1 Pseudochromis fuscus
AAAAAATAAAGGATTTTTTTTTTTTTTTTTTTAGGGGAAGTAATCACATAAGGGGAATATGAGAAAAAGAACAATTGCTTCGTTCGGAACAGAGAGACTTTTTTTTCCTATAGCATTGTGTCTCTAGAGAGTGTATCCTGTGAGCAGAATATTGAACATGTCATTTTATCCAATTCACTTCTACAGATTGATTCTCCATCGAGGATTAATATAACATAACGGTGTAAGAGTGAAAATCTGTTAGGGGCCAGTATACCTTAATGTATGCTTTCTCTCACTCTGCAGTACAATAGTTTCAGACAGTTTCAGGCTGAAACAACTGCAACAATTCAGATCAATACTCAAAGAACTCCAGATTCAAATAGAGCACGAGTCCCTCGAGACCAGCTGAATGTTACGTCCCATAGATTTGATTTAATACAATAGGGTGGACAATAAAGCGCGCTGAATACTGACACTTCTAATCTCGTCCAGATTGTGGTAAACCCGTATGACAAGTGTTCGCTGGGATAACCAGGACACTAAAAAACATCTGGCTTTGCACCTCAGACAAAACTCTGCCTTTGACAAAATAAAGAAAGCACAGATAAGCCCGAATTAATTTTACAGACCTCTCTTTCAGAAAATCCTCTTTATTTGAGGTGGGTAGAGGTGGGAAGGGAATATGCAGAACCTCCTACGCAATATTCCTAAGAAGTAATCCGGAGGGCTGTTCACTGGCGTGTGTAGCTCTCAGGCAGCTCCACAAAGACACATGCAAATGAAGTTAAGTCTCAAGTGGAGCAACAGGGGAAGAGGGGACCAAATAGCGACTCACTGTCAAGTGCTGAGCGCAAATATATATATATATAAAAAAAGAGCTTAGTCCTGGAAGCATTTTGATATTCAAGGGACCCCAACACACTGCTGAAAGAACAATAAGTCACTTCTACTTACGTCCTCCTCTCGTCACTTTAAAAAAAACCAACAACTTTTGACTAGTATTTTACTTTCCTGTCTGGGAACTGTGTGACACAACAGCTCAATTAATTAATATGACTTGGCCAAAAAATAAAAAATAAAAATCTAGAGTGCAAGCAATAAAATTAAACTACCTACATCATAATTAAATATAACAGCCTTCTCTCACATCCTAAAATAACAGCCTTGTTATTCCAGTCTATTTCTAACACTACTCTGTAAACACAACTGTCTGCCAGTGTGTTAGGAAGTCATGCATGCCCCACTTAAGCTACAAGAAGTGGAGGAGGCCACACTCCAACAATCTGCTGCACAAACAGGATGGCCTGGAGGTGTCATGTCAGACTCTCTGATGCTCGGCTTTGATGCACAATCATTTAGTGACACTGACGTGCACCTACTGTACGAGTCATAGCTGTATATGGATACAGTCTCGGGTGAAGCGATGGAGGTTGAGATTAAATAAGGCAAACACACTTTTACAGCATACATAGTAGAATGAGAACAATAAGAGTAGTAGTAAATATTAGAATAACTCACATTGCCCTGGTTAATGAAACCGTGCTCCCTGGCGATGCGGTCAGCCTCTCCTGGTCCCCCATTGATCTGGACAGCCCAAGTGTTGGTATAGACCTCTGCCCCATCAATCCTCTTCAGTTCAGCTGTCAGCAGGACAAGACCTGTCCATAAGAGCAGCCGGGCCACCCTGGCATCCATTAAAAGGAGAACTCTTCACAGGGCAGTCTATCCGTCTGTCGCTGCTTCCCAGGCAGAGTGGGGCTGCTCTACCTTACAGCAGCTAAAGTAGAACAGTGGCCTAGAGATGAGAGGACAGAGCAAGCTATTAACAAAAACATGGCCTTCTTAACTGGGTCACTCTTGGGCCCGAATTACCTACTGCAGATACCATTGAGAAAGCAAACCTGAAACTGCAGCAAAAATAAACAGCACACCCACAGACCTCATCATGCGTCATACTCAGCTCACTGTCCACTGTCAGAAAAAACACATATTAATAAATGTGCAAAGCAGAAATATTAGGTTAAAACAGACAAAGGCTCTGCCAAAAACAAAATTGTTATTTCTTTTAATCTTTCTTCATCTTTTTCAGAGCTGAAATGGTAATGTATGATAATGATATACAGGAGGCATGTTGCTGAAATACAGGAAGAGCTCCAAGCGAACTGATGAACAGTAATGGCACCAAGAGAGGAAAGGCTTCTGAGGATGAGGATATCTGAACTCTCTCACACACACACACACACACATGGATCCTAATTTTAGGATATTTCCAAAATTTGAATTCAACCAACTACTTATTAGGTAAGAAATGTTGCCGTTCAACCTATTTTAATTGAATAGTAAAATAACTGTCATGATAAAAAAAAAAAAAGGACCATTCTTTGAGGAGATGTTCAAACGAAAAAAGATTTTCAGACTGGTACATTCTGCCGGCCTTTGATGTGCAGCACTTTGAGTGATGCGAAAGGAGCCTGTAAGTCACACATAAAAAGGAAAGCTTTGAGTTAAGTTAACCGACTCCGAGTGAGAAGAAAGATAAGATGTGGGTATCCACTAAGTATATCAGCTCATCCAATGAAAGATGGAGAGGAGCGGGATGATGCAAGCCTAAATGCCTGTCCTGTCTCACTGCTGATCCCACCAACGATGCCACTCAGGAAGTCAATCCCTGCTGCTCCACTAGCGGATGTGAACAGGAATAGGAGCTCAAGTGTCCGATCTAAAACTGTCAGCCTCTTGTGGTCACTTATGATTTCTCCAGTTTCCGAGGGAGAGTTTTCATTATAAATCCTTTGAACAGATACAGAGAGGGGGATCAGGATAGTAGTGATACTTTTTTTTTTTTTTCAACCTGGCATTGATGGAAAGTCCTCGTGTCTGTCCAACACTTCAGTCTACAGCATAGACTGTATATAGAGTGGACAAAGCCAACATGGCCTCACCTGTTGGTTTGCATTTTGAAGCACAGAGTTTAGCATCTGAATGCCGCCATGTTGGTTGTTTGGAGCCAGAAGTGACCACATTTGGAAAGGAAGTGAGGAGTGAGGAGGCGGGTCTGACCCTTGAACCTGAGGTCAACGCCCAAAGTGTATGAGACTCGGGTTCAGGTCTAGTTTCAGTGGACACCAGACCTGTCAATCACTACTTCTTTTTTAAACTTTTTTGAATATCTAGATCACTGATAAGAAGAGCTGATGTTAGCTAATGACAACAGAAAAAAAATGTATTGACTGAATATTTCATGACTGAAAATGATGATTTTTGAATTGAAGTCAACTGGAGCCAGCATCTAGTGGTCATCTAGAGTATTGCACATATTTTCTCAGTTGCATAGACCTAATTTTTTTTTTTTAGACCTGGTTGCTTTGTCCATTATTACATACAGTCTCTGACCTACAGCAAGATATAATGATAACGACCAATTTGAAAAGCTGACAAAAGAAACATGAAGTGGCTTAGTAAGGTCATCTCAAGCTGCAACAATAACACTTTCAAATACAGTAGCTCAGCTCACAGGGCACAAACAGAGCCAAGGTCTTCCCCCTTGGTGAATGTAAAACTTAAAAACAGAAATCTCCTCTTAAGAGGTTCCAGTTTTAATGAGTGGATCAATATTGATCGTCCACAGTGACTATGGGCCAAACAACTGGCCATTTCTTCAGGACTCTGAGAATAAAACCCACAAGCTCTAAATGAAAGAAGGGTTATGGGCAGAAAACAATTTGCAGGTTGCTGCTGGTTCTGCATTAAAATCTCCCTAAAATGCATTGTCCAAAACACATTCATCATGATTATGAAGAGTTGCATCCATCCAAACCATTTAAAGTAGTGAAGCTCACTGAGTACATCTGTGGCTGATACAGTTGGGAGTGGGTGTGATTTGAGCGCAGCGGGAGTGGTATTGGAGACATGACCAGGGGCTGTCACTCTTCCTGTGGAGCAATTCTTCTGAGCTCATTAGATGCTATGCTGGAGCCACAAAAACAGGAGCAGGGGTCTGCTGTCACAGAGATGACTGAGAGAGGGAGGAATAAATGGAGAGAGGAGGAGAGAAAGAAGTGGGGAGGTATGGGGGGTGGGCTCCCTCCCTCCCATACAGCATTGCGGAAAATAACGAGCACATTATAACCCAACGCCCAAAACACCTTCTCTCAAAAAACAGCCTGGAGAGGAGCTAACAAGAGGCTGCTTACTCTTACAATATACATCAAAGGCCTAAAACTGAGATGAAACTTCAACCTTCAAACCACATGAGAACTAAGACTTCAGAATCCAAACTACAATGAAAATAGAAAATCAGTTGCATAACCTTGTTCGTGATTAGCACCACGCTGGAATAACGGAGCCAGAGGAAATGCAGGGGTGGATAAGTGACCTGTGGCACGTTAAAATATCAGCTTTGAATTATTAATCCGGTCCCTTCTGTTTCAAACTATCGACGGATCTCAATGTGGTTCAGTGTGTCATGGAAATGAGGAGGACATGCAATTTTGATCAAGTATTCCCAAAACACTTTCTCACTTCTGGAACAAGAGGAGCAGCAGCAGCAACTACAGCAGCAGCAGCCACTCACTCCCATTTAAACACTTTGCATAGTTGTTCTGTTGAGAGAATTCACCACAACCGATCCTCTCCTCTCCTCTCCCTCAGCATGGACCGCCGAGGTGCCCTGGAGGAGCAGACTTCACCAGCAGAGCTCCTCAGTGGTCAGCAGACCAAGGTTGTGTTGTACAAACTAACCACAGAGTGATTCCTGTGCTTTGACGCGTCCTCGTTATTCCACTACACAGGAGGGAGGGTAAAGATGCCAATGCAACAAATGCATCAACCATGTACATTAATTATTATTTTGGATTTGTTTGACAGCTTCTGCAGACTAAAGAAGATTTAGGATCTGTCACAGTCAGGCTGTTGAAAACTGATTTATCATGCAAGAAGGTCTAGCAGCATCTTCTGTTATATAAACACAAAGATAGTGTTATTAATACTACATCAATATGCTGTTGACAGACTTTTTCACACTATAAAATTATTTTAAAAGTTATAGTTACGGGCCAAAGGATCAGCTGAAGCATTATGTTGTTCAGACTGATGGTAGTTCTCGCACAAATCGACAGAAATGCTTTCAATTTAGATTATATACTTAGAGTTGCTGACATCTTACAATAAGTGTCTCCAGTTTACATAAAAAAACAACATGCAGTCAGACATTAGATCTTTTAAAACTCTCAGACAGCCACATTGGTGTTACAAATAAAATTCCAGTATATGTAGCTGAGTGAAATGATTAATGAATAACTAACGACATCCTACCCAGTTGGAAAGCATTTGAGCCCCAAATGCCGGAGAGCATCTGCTTGATAAACATCAGTAGAGGCCATACTGTTAAAGGAACATGTGCAAAGGTGACATCTCTGACAAAGAGTATGTCAGGTATCAATCTGCAGAGGTGCAACAAACACAACATGACAAAAATAACATACCTGTTGTTGATGGGAATGAATGGGCAATTTGCATTGGTAATGACAAACACATGAACCTGTGACAGACCATATGCAGCACTCCAACTCTATTTCAGGCTGCCCAGAAGCCAAATCAACACCCACCATGTGCTCTGGGCGGCCCTCTCACAGAAAACCAAGGGACACAAACCGAGCTGCTGCATTTGTGAAGTACCACCGACAGCCAAGTATCTTCTCCTGAGAGGGAAAATTGCTCCAAGTAAGACCGAAGAAGATTGCAAAACCAGAGGCTGTGCACAGGCATGTTGTTCTTTGTCAGGACCGGCAGTACGCAGCTGGAAGTGAGCTGTGCGATGATCATCCGAGACACACTGTGAAGTGAGTGAGAACGCCATGACTGAGTACCACTAAAGCCCAATCCATCCTAACCCAATGTCTATGAGTTACAGAGATGAAAAAGCCTGATAAAATGTTGTCTGGGGCAGCAGCAATGTGTCCAGGAGAAAGAATCAATTCTGTAAGTAATGTCCCATAGAGAGATCCAACCCAATTTTTAACAGCCATCTGAATCTTGGCATTGCTCCCTGTGTTAAACTTCCCCTCATCCACAACACACTCTCTGCCCTAGTTTATAGATGAGTTATATTGTTGACAAGTTTGTCTTCCTACTTCTTTCTCCTCCACAGCGCTCCTGTTTTATGCCTCTGAGAAAACGTAAGCCCCAGCTGAACAATTCCCAGTACTGTTAAACCCCGGTACTGGTGATGAACCCACTGTGCAGGAAAGTTGGTGTTTAGGGCAGAGTCAGGTCTAACTTCCTCTGGCTACATAAACATAAGAACACCCCCCGTTTTAAAAGCTTTGATCTTGTAACTGGTCTGTGCAAGATGTAGGCCTAGCAACGAGAGGTGCAAAATGTTTTATAGGGAAATCTTTGATGTGGAGAGGTAGTGTAATCCGACAGAAAAAGATGCTTGGAGCCATGCTGCTTTGCCTCAAAAGCTGGTGACCTTGACTTCCTCCCTTGTTGAGATCCCACTGGGAAATTGCACTGGCTGTGATAATAATGCTTGACCATCAGAGGAGACAGGATTGGCTGTAGTTTTTATTCCCCAGCTTGTTTACTTAAACTGAGCATGCTTTGCTTTTCTTCCAACGGGCACCTATGTACAGTATTTGATGCCTGTGTGAGGAGGAATAGTGCGTAGTTAAGTCTTAACAATTTCAGCCTTGCCTGAGGAGCAGACCTAACTGAAATTTATTACAGCAATTCACACCTTACACAGATAAAAGTACTTGATGGGGAGGGGGGTGTAGCCTATTAAGGCATCAGCGTGAATAAGTAAGAGAAAAAGAAAATATAAAGTGTATGTGAGTGTCCAAGAGAAACAGATGAGTGTTGGAAAGCAGAGCATCAATCTGAATAAACAGAGTTAAATGAGACACGCTGCAGAAAGCAACACTGTAAATACAACAGTTAAAGCAAACATGTCGTTATCTTACCAGCAATAAACTTCAGAGAGGATGCGCTTCGGAACAAAGCTGGTCAATTATCTCGTTAAGTCATGTCTCCTTTAACAAAAAGGGATCCATTGGATTAAAAAATGTTTAAAAAGCCTGTTACCCAGACTGGGGGAAGGATTCACCTGACTGGGAGGACTGGTGGAGGCTGCTGGCAGAGACTTAATGCTGAAATGCTCTCCGCAAATACTCCCATTGTTCCCACCCACTCTGCCACTGCTCTCCCTCCCTATCTTTGAACACATCAAACTCGTAGCTTTTAACATAAAAAAGGAAACAGTGAAGCCGGTTACCTTTGCAAGTCAGATGTCAGAAAGCACCGAGAGGACGGCATGCCTCCTCCTCCTCATCATCTTCTTCTTCTTCTCCCTCCGGGCGGAGACTCCCCTTTCTCCTGCGGTTTTGACTTTCAACTTTACATTTAACCTGACGCCGTGCAGCCGCTTACTTGTTCCAGGAGGATTAATTAAAATGCTATCCACCCATCCTCGTCCAAAAAGTGCCGAATTCAAACTATCCCGTCTCTGCGTGTCATCCGCCACCAACTTGCCAACACCACCACGACCATGGTTGTATATTGCCAGTTAACTTCAACCGTCGCACCCTGTTATTATTTTCTTCTAAAGGTTTCGGTCATTTTTAACGTGACTTGTTTTCTAAATTACATTAACTTACACGTGAAAAAATAACTGCAAGGATGCAACAAAGCAGGTTAAAACAAATGTTGCAAGCTACGTGCCGATACAATATAGCGGTTCACTATTGGATGGAGATGACAACAAACTGCCACTAACCCCTTTCTCCAGGAAATACGTCACGTTTACAGCCAAGTGGATTATCGTGTATGCTTGATTTGTAAAACCGTACTCGTTGATAGGGGCGGGGCACTGTTTTAATGCCACCTGAAGCGTTTATAAACTCACCTACAGCCACGCTTATCCACCTTTTAGTATGTATTTCTTAATAGCTCGCCATTTTTGCTAGGGGAAAATAAATTAATTCTTGGGATGATGTGAGTTGTGTATTCGCAGTGAATATCAGTTACAAGCATTTACTAATGCAAGGGGATTATATCCATCACTACTATTAAGATTTGTCGCTTTTTAAAACATTATAATATTATGTTAAAATTGGGTTTTTTAAGTGTTTTTCGTTGCTGTCATGCATTTTTCATTGTTACAAAATGAATTCCGTTCCACGCCTGTATACAAAACACGCACACTTGTTTTCTATGTTTGTACCGCTGTGTGTGGCCGCCATCGTGTGGATGCACACTAAACTTACACTTACACGGGAGCAAAACAGCACACCGTACGGTAGAGGGGGCCATAACACAAAGCGCTCGGTCTAACTCTGACTCGCATGGTTGTGTCTACCCCGTTACAGCCTGGTATAAGTGAAAACAAGCCCGCTTTCAGCAGCACCTCCGCTAACACGGACCAAAGTTATCCCGGAATAAGGACAGCACGCATGTGCCGTAAACCCGGATGTAGATATTTTTTGTACGCGTCTATCCCCCCATTTCTCCAAGTTATAACACATTTTGCAGTAAGAAAGAATTACATATTTTAGCTGGACAAAGCGTTGCCATCCTAAACCTGTCCAAACCGGGTTAACCAGCCGTGACATGCATCGACATACGTGGGTGTCACATGAGGACAGTGACAGCTCCACAACAATCTGTTACCGAAGAGCTGCACTTTTGATTTACGGTGAGCGGGCATAAGTGGTCATGTATTGTGTGTTTGTGTATAATCAGAAACTAATGGCATTAACCAGGGTGCATGTTAAATCCCAGCGTTTCTTAAAGTTGAAGTAGGCTGCTCGTTTTTCACATCGGTCATATCTTGTGTTGCAGAATACGTCCTGTAACTTAGATGATGGACTTTCGCGGCAGGAGGCACGAGCGAGGCAGCAACTGGACCGACCCGGAGATAGTGGAGCTGCTCCAGCTGTGGTCCGACGAGTCGGTCCAGATTGAACTGGAGAGCTCACTGCGCAACCAGCGTGTGTTTGACCGCATTGCCCACATTCTGCGCGAAAAGGGCATCTACCGCACCGGTGACCAGTGCAGGGAGAAGATCAAGAAGATGAAGCTCGAGTATCGCCGCATCAAGGACAACCACAAAATGAGGTCCTGGAAGTTCTACGATGTGATGGACAGGGTGCTGGCGAACCGACCCGCTATTACCTACTCCTCTCTGGGCGGAGCTGTCATAGCTCAACAGGTGTTTCAGGGCCCTGGCGCACCAGACGCATATTTAACGCAAGGAGTTCCAGCAGGCACCTTTGGCCCTGCTTCCTCAGGTGGGTTTCTGTTTGGCCAGCCTCCCAAAACTGGAGATCCATTGGATATTAAATGTGAAGATGTTGAGGAGAGCATGCTAAATTCAGGAGTTGCACCACCAGAGATGTATTATGGATCTGGAGATGATCAGGAAACTGATGGACAATCTCTGCTGGAACCAGAGGACACACTGGGTCGAGCAGAGAGCTCAACAAATGCAAGGATCTCACCTTCAGGTTGTCACTGTAAATACTAATCATTAGTATTATGGTTGTCACTGTTAACGTCAGCATTCGTTTTATTGAAAAGTTCTTTATTTTCTTTATATTCCCAGGTTTTAGTGATCTGAACATTTCTGGCTCTGCTGCAGCTTCCACTCAGGCTGTGGATGGTCATGTGGCACAAGACACATCTGCCCAGCCCAGCAAGGAGGGCTCTCATCCCCCAACCTCTGTGAGACAGAGGAAGCGTCGGCGGGGTGGAAAAACATCCTGGGGTCATGGTGGTGGTAGATGCAGTGGTGGTCAAGGGGGCCTGGATAAAGCCTTGGTCAGCTTCCTGAACTGGCAGCAGACCGCAGAGGAGCGTCTCCTCTCACTGGAGGAGGCACGGCTAGAGAGAGAGCTGCAGGCTGAGGAGCGCAGGGAACAGTGGGAGGAGAGGAGGGCGGAGCAGGAGCGCCAGCATGAGCTCCGCCTGTTCAGCATGCTCACAGGAGCGCTGTTTGCTGTCAAACAGGCTGCTTCAACCACAACACCACCACCAGACTCCTCTGGCTCACCTTTAGATCATCTGGCCGCTACGCTGATACCAACCGGTGCCCCCTCTGCCTCTTCACCTTCATCTCAGACACCCTCAGAGGCCCCAGCTCCCACAGTGCAGACCGGTTCCACTCAGGAAACAGAAAAGTCGCAGCTCACTCCTGTCAAGGCCGGCACAATGTCTCAGAGTGTTTTGGCAACGCTGAGCGGTGCAAAGACTCCTGGGCACAGTGTGTATCTGTCCAACCGTGGTAACAGCATCCTACAGCATCAAGGCCTTCTCCAGGAGGGCTTTATGCAGTATGGAATGGACAAACACCACGACACGGACAACCCAGACGTAAGTGAGCAACATGTTGTAAACACAAGGTACAGATACTGGAGTGTCGGACACTGTTAGGATTTTCCTTTTCTTTTTCCAGGGTATTATCAACATGGGTGCCAGTGAGAACAAACTGTGCTATGATCTTCTTCATACACGGGTAAGATAAATCTTTGTAAGGGGTTGTTATATTATAGAGTACATTGTTAAATATTCTATTAACTTTGTTTATTCTAAATGATTTTGCCTACATTCAGAAATAATGAAATTTTTCTCTCGGCCACAGTTGACCAAACCTGATATGCTTCATATTAACCCATCGCTGTTGCAGTATTCAAGCTGGATCGGACACACTTTGTAAGACATTATCAGTCACATTTTTTATGTGGTTCACATAAGGTTATGTTTCAGCATTAACCCACTGATAATCTTTCCACCTTTGCTCTCTTTAAGTTTGAGAGAGGGAGTTGCAAAGTTCTTGACTACCTACTGCCGTTCTCCAAACCCACTGCAAGCTGACAATGTGAGTGGAAGATATTACTTGTAGTGTTATCAACAATGTACTAAAAGGAGAAACTATAATAAACTCCACAAGTTTAAATTATTGACTCTAGATTTCTTAAATCTAAATAATAAGTAAAACTGGACCCACATCACTTGTACTTTTCATAATGATGTTTAGATTGTGGATTACATTTTAATTCTAGGCAAATTTTGTGCTTGTGTAATTGGTCAATTTGGATCTCCGAGATATGTGTAAAGAAGCTTCTTCTTCTGTGATTGATACAGATGTACAGCAAATAATTTAATTACTGACAAAAAGCTTTTTTCTTTTTTTTTTAACGTAACACCGTTCTTATTTTGCTGCTCCACATGACAATCCGGAGGTTATCCTTTCATTATCAAAAATGAAGGCAGCGGATCCAAATAACTCATTTCATTACCTCACTAATGATTATAAAGATGCCAAATGCTACAATTGAACTAACAGCATTTTTATGGTGACCAACCTAATTTGCAGATGTAATAAATGGCTGTTTTAGTAGGTGGATGAATTTGTGGCATATTTATCAGGCCTCCTTCTGTGCCTTAATTGGGTCTTTCATTATGCAGTGGATGTGTGTGTGTGTTTGTCCAGGTTGTGGTGATGAATGGCTGCGGTTCCCTCTTCTCATGTATTGCTGCAGTACTTTGCGACCCTAAGGGTAGGTTCACAAATGCAATGACACATCATACACCCATATCTATACTGTACGAATACAAATGTAGGAGTGAAAATCCAGCCAAGCTGTACTAAAATTAATTATCATATAAATAATATAACAGGAAATGGGGAAGATTCAGTGTAATCATTTAAACACAACTCACTTATTTAGGCAGCCGTATAAATTGCATATTCTTTAATGCCACTGCAGGACAAGCCTCGTTTCAAGCAACGCAGTGTATCTATTTTGCTCAGTAACTAGCTTAATATAAAAATCATAAGCCTGAAAAACAGCTCATATTCACCTATTTACTACCAACTGGGATCACTAAGCTACAGTCACGTTATTCATTTGTGCCTGTTTGCCCGGCAAAATTAGATTTGCAAATGTTTGATACACTCCATCTCCACATTAGCACTAAAAATGAGCATTAATATACAAAAATACAGAATATGGGTCATGTAAAATTGGTCATATACGGCCTGTATGTATACATTTAATCAGCAGATCACACATCTGTGTATTTAGATAATATGTTTCTTTCTGTGTTGTAGATGTCATTCTCATCCCTACTCCTTTCTACGGTGTGATCACAGAAGACTTAGATTTGTATAGTGACGTGAAACTCTTCCATGTTCCTCTTGATTGTGAGGTAAGAATCACAAACTGTGTTTAATTACAATCACTGATGTGTTTTTGCCTTCACCTTGACACCATGTCAGCTCTCACAGTGCAATGTCAGCTGTGTATTTGTTTCCTCTCTTGTTACTTTTTATTTTTAGGCTGATGGCAAAGACGGCCGACCCTTCCGCCTCACCGTAGAGAAACTAGAAGCAGGTCTGAAAAGGGCTAAGCAAGAGGTAACTCATGAAAGCATGTTTTCTTAAGCACTTGTCTTCAATGAATATTTAACGAAAGGCTCCAAAAGTGCTCAGGCAAAGTTCTGAGTTTTAGCTAAAACACCTTGGATGCTCTGTATTTCTGCAGGGGTTTGTTTTTCAGCTGTTTCTCTAAAGTCTGTGTGTCAGTTTACATTGACTGAAAACCTGCTTGTTTATTTAAGGGGCTGATCGTTCGAGCTGTTATCCTGATGAACCCCCACAACCCTCTGGCTGAGATCTACACCCTAAAGGAAATGGTTGCCTTCTTGGAGTTTGCCAAAAGGCACGTTATTTTTTGTTTTGTTTTGGGTTTTTTTTAACCTCACTATCATTTCACACTGTGGCCTGGCATTGTAATCCTCCTAGTCTGCACTTCTGTGGTTTCTGTAAGAACTCTGCCAAGTCCAGGCATGTAGTTCACACTGTGATCTCTTATTTTACGGCCGAGAGCTCTGTCCCGTGTGTGGAATATCAAGCACACTTGATGGAGTTTTATCACCTCTCTTAACCATCAGCATATTGTCAAGTGCAGCCATGTGCCAAAGAGTCTCCTGCATCATCTATTGTTTTCTAAATGATCTCGGCTGAGTGATTCCCTCCATAGACCCTCGCAGGCTCCGAGCTGTTGTAACCATAAACCACAGTGCTTTTACTCTGACATAGGACCGTGAGGAAACTGGTTTACATTTATGTTGCATTTTCATAGTCATAAACAGCCATTAACTATATAAAACCAAGACTTATTAAAGCTGAAAGAAAAACATATGTGTATATATATTTATATTGTATGTTATTAAGTGTGTCTCTCCTTCGTGTCCTACTTTAGAAATGAGCTCCACGCCATTGTAGATGAAGTGTACATGCTGACGGTCTTTGATGAATCTGTCTCCTTTCACAGTGTCCTCAGTGTAGACAGGTACTGCATGAACCTGACCTCTGCATGATTACTCCATTAGACCCTTAATCATCACAATTGTGTTTGACGACACCCTTTTATCTCCTAATGATGTGCCCTTATTTCAGCCTGCCCGACCCACAGAGGACGCATGTAATGTGGGGGATGAGCAAGGTACGAGCTGTGCTGAGCTCTGAGAGTGTGAGATGGGGGCTTGTTGTGTTGCTGGTGACAGTGCAGCCAAATGTTTTCTTCAGTAGGTGCTTGGCCACGCAGCTCTTTTTCATTTACTTTGTCTTGTCCTTTCTAGGACTTTGCAATGTCAGGAATCCGAGTAGGCACTCTGTATACTGAAAACAGAGACCTGGTGGAGGCTTTGGCCCAGCTGGGCCCCTTCCACGGTATCCCCGGGCCCACCCAGCAACAGGTAGCACAACTGCTTCAGGACAGAGGTATGATACAAGCTTCATATGTGCAAACACAGGGCAAACATCTCATTTACCATCAACACAATTGGGGGAGTGGGGGACATCTGTGACATTTGGTCAAAACAAGTCAGAATTCACTCTCTAATAAAAAACAGATGTCTTCCTGCAAAGCAAGCAGCTTGAGTTTAAACTCATAAATGCTTTTATGACAGAAGATTTAAATGTGTGCTTCCCACTGCTTTACCCGCATCCAAGAAATATCAGTGCCCTTTTAAGCTTCCTCAGATATGACAGGAGCACAGCATGGGGTTCATCTGCACATCAAGCTGCACAAAGACTTGTAACATTTAATTTACACTTGCCTTTTGTCGCTTTGCATTGTCACGTTGCAGAGTGGATCAATGAGGAGTTTTTGCCTGAGAACAGACGCAGACTGAAAGCCGCCTACAGCTTTTTGTCTGGTGAGCTGCTCAGTATGGGCATCCCCTTCCTGGACAGGCCTGCTGCACTGTATGTCTGGGCCGACTTCAGAAAGGTAACAACAACATAATAGCTCAAAGTTAAATTCAACATTATGCACAGATAAATTCAGTTTATTTCTTTTGAACTCGACTTTTCCCATCAGTTGTGTGTAGGCTTGATGTGTCATTTCTGCGTCTCTGTTTCTGGTCAGTATCTGAGAGAGTCATCATTCGAGGAGGAGTTGTCTCTGTGGAGGTGTTTCCTCAGACACAAGGTGGTGCTGAGCTGTGGTCAGGCGTTCTTCTGCTCCACGCCCGGGTGGTTCCGCATCGTCTTTGCAGACCAACAGCACCACCTTCAGCTTGGTCAGTCCGTACAGCACTATGCACAGTACATACAGTGACTTACTTGGCATACGTACTTTTATAAAAACTTTTTATGTCCACTGAATTGGTCAACAATTCTCCACCCTAACTTAAACACTGGTAAGAAGAGTGTGTTGTCACCCCTTCACTAATCAGCTGGGAGCTCAAAGAGCAAAGCCCTGCAGCAATAGTTGATTAAGTTAATTATCTACTTTATTTCATCCATGCATTTCTTCACAGAGCTTTCATCACTGTGATTGCACAACCTCTATACACTCTACTCAGCCTAGTTATCCAATGGGACGTATGTGGATTGCACCTCCAATCCTGAGGTTTCAAAATAAAAGTATGCAACAAACTACAACATCAAAAACAAATCTTGTGGAGGCATTAAAACGACTAAGGCAGTTAACAGTTAAAACCAATTAAAGACGTCAAAATCTTTATTAAACATCTGTAAAAATCACTTATTTTTTCCCCCTGTTAATTTCTGATACTATAAATTTAAAGGGCCTTTTTTTCTTTGCCTCAAGTTCGTATCACTCCCTCTTGGCTTGAATTGATCAATTCTAATAAAAGAAAATCTCTGACTGCGAGGTCTTAAATGTCTCCTCTTTTGATGGAGCTCCTGGGTTAGGTTATCTTGTCTTTTAGGCAGCCTGCTGTTTCACCCACGTTTTCTTTTTTCTCTAAGAGCTGCGGTTTTTAAAATTTTGCTCTTTTTTTCAAGTGGTATTTTGTAACTGGGAAAAGTCTTTAGTTTTTTTTTCTTGCTTTACATTATTTTAAAAACCTCAGGGTTGGATGTGGAGCATCTTTTGGAGGCTGCCTATTGAGATTGTTTTGCATTATCTTGAAAAATGCCTGGTGCTAAAACATGTTGAAATGAAGGTAGTATTTTTTTTTATATTCAGTTATTTATTAAATAGAATAATTGTTCCAATTTTCTGTCTTAAACTAAACATTGTTCAGAACATATCTATTATTCCATTCATTTAGTTATTTGTGTCTGATTCCACATCATCGTCTGCTTTGTATTGATTGGATGATAGTTACTCACTTGTTATTTTTTAATGTTTTGTTATTTCAGGCATGAAACGAATTAGAGCAGCTTTAAAGGAAATTGAAGAAAAAAGGAGCAGCCACGATTCGAACTCCATCAAAGAAACAGTGGAGGACAGCATAAAGCCAGTGAAAGAGGACGGCGCCGATTCTGACAAAGCTGCGATTGTCAATTCAACATCATCGCCCCAGAGCAAGTCGTCAGACCAGCTGAAGGAGAGGGATAGCCCCGTTCCTGACACTGGCTCGCTGGCCACTGAGGAGTTGGTGTTGCTTGACTGCCAAGCATCTAAGCCTGCAGAGAGTCTGGACTCGCTGATTGGTACTCTCAGGCAGCAGATCCGCTCCTCTGATTGGATGGAGAAAAACACACCAGAGCTGTCAGCTGGGGAGAACCCAGAAATTCTTGATGTATTCAAGGTCCTGCTGCAAAGAGCCAGAAAGTAAGCTTAGGATAAACTGGCAACGAATGTAGCTGCCAGATTTCAAGAGGCAGTACTTAGGGCATCCGTCTTGCTCCCTGCATATATGGTGGAAAGCTTGATGCAAACATCTGACTCAAGGTCAAGTCTGGTGCCTATTTTTGAGAAGTGAAATGTAGCCGAGAGCAGGATAAACAGAAGAGGTGAAGAAATATGAAAAATAAAATGAATGAATATGATGCATTAAAGGCCAGGATGTAAGAACCGAGACAGAGGACTTTCCTAAATGCATCTTGAGGCCTTATTGTTGAGCTGCTATGGAGAATTGCCTTGTTTCCTGTTTATTCACACATATTTTAATTGAATGCCAAATGTAACTTAACCAAAATGTTCTACTCTTAAACATTTGATCTTAACAGTTGTACATCTTGATTATTTTAGTGGTATGAAATGTATTTTGTCAGAATGTAATTGTACTTTCTGTAAAGTTAATGATCTGTGAATAAAGAAATTAATTATTATGTCTCTCTTTCATGAACTTTACACTATCAAAATGTTTAGATGTGAACATACCTGCTGTTATTTTGTATGATTTTTTTTCTTCAACCTTTGCTTGGGTGGTCTGTGGGTGCTCTTCTGTTGCAACAAAGGAAGTCAAAGGAGGTGTTAGATGTGTGACGAAGAGGAGAGATATCTGAGAAGACAGACGTTATCAGCCTCAACACATTGCACCCCACTGTGAGAAACCGAGAGTGGGATTTCCCTCAATGTTTTGCCATGTACGATGACCTGATGACACCCCCCACACACTTTCTAAATAACACAAATGTGTGAGCGGTATATCTCTCTTAAAGAGCATCAAGTGCAACTGATTTTAAAGGGTTGAACTTCCCTTTAATGTCCAGTTATTATACATCCTTATCCTGTTTTTGTCAACCACACAAACTTCTGCTTCCTCAAATATTAAGTGACTGTTGCTGCAGTTTTCACTTTCGGTACAGTTTGACTTCACAGTGGAGAATTCACTGGGACGTTTCTCCACTGATGACGGGGGGAGTTTCCACTGCAGCGGAGGCGGAGTCACACTGAGGCGTTTGATGTGTGGGTGAGTGTTTGCTGTCATCAGTAGCACAAGTAATAATGTTTCAGGGTGTTGAAATTGTTTGTACAGTAGTGTCGGTACAGTAGTACTTTCAACTTTGCTCTACTTAAATCTGAGTGTAATTTGATATTGTTACTTTTTTTCCTTAACAACAACAACAACAAGGTAAGACAATACTGTTAAACATTATTAAAACAGATTTAAATGAGTAACAAGGATAGTTTAAATCCTGTTTTCATTCTCACTCTTTTAGCGGTGTAGGAATGAAGTTTCTCGAGCTGGATGACTCCATCAGCCGCTTCAGGCTTGCTCAGTCAGGTCTGGGGTTTGCAGGTTGCCTGTGTGTTACCTATGCAGTGTGGACCCCATACTGGCTGAATGAGAGGGGACTGTGGACGGACTGGGACAACACCAGTAGTGAGGACACCCACCGTAAAGATGACATTGTCTTTAATGGTGAGCAAAAAGCTGCATTCACCTCCCTGACATCTTCCTCCAGTCGACAAATGAAATGTGGCGTCTGTCTGAAGCTGTCACTCTGGGTTAGCTTGAAAGGTTTGACTGACTAAGATCTATAAGGGAGGGGAAGCATGTTCAATAAGGTACAAACATGTCTTTGCTGTGTTGTTTTGATAGGGCAATAGGTCTGATACAAATCAGCCTTAGGGGGATTTATTTTTCTGACTCTCCAGAGGGGATCACTGTGAAAACCAACATTTGACAAAAACACTGGGCTACAGAGGAGCTTCTCAGCAGGAGTAAACAAGTTTGAGCCTGCTCCCCGTCCAGGAGAGTTGCATTCTTTGTATCTGCTGAAGCTCTCACATTTGGCTAAGGGCAAATATGTGGAAATCTTGGTGAGTTAAACCTATAGTCTTTGTGAGTTAAATCTATTTTCTTGTCATTAACTAATAAAAGAAGAGGATTCATGTTGATATTCTTTGTTACATGTTCACAGTGAATCTCATCTGACATCAGTACATGTGTAGTTTCACATGTATGCACCAATGAGCCAAGGTTAAGTGTAGGCAGTACAAAAACTATTCCAACTACTCAGCCCAGCAGTAATGAATTTAACTGTTTACTAACCTAGTCTGTTATGTATTGATTTAGCTAAACCCTAAACAGGCAGTGTAAGACCTAGATTAGTTATAAAGAAACAGTAAAAAATCATCATCACAGAGCAGGTGTGATCGTAAGTGTACCAACAGCTAGTGCTGCGGCTGAGACATCTGGGGGAATAGATAAGGTTTACCATCTTTCTACATTAAACTGAAAAATAGTGTGTGTAAAACTGTGTCAGTTGTGGTTACCGCTAACACCCGACCAAAACCAAGCGCTGCTCAGTGTCCTGACTCGAGTTGTTGTGTTTCATTATGTGATCACATACTGAAAAAGTACATGAACTCTTGATTTCACTTTCCCTCTTTCAGAAGTACCCAGGGACATGGTGTGGGGGGATTTTTTGGACTGTGTGATCATGCTGAGGACTTGTTGTAAAGGTTTTGACTTAGGACTGTGTGTGTGTGTGTCTGTGTCTTCCAGCTGTGGAAGCAGAGAGAGTATTTGCAGTTCTTTCCTTCTTGATGGCCGTGAGCACCGGCGCCCTGTCTCTGGTGTTTGCCCTCTGCTGGACGTCTCAGACGGTGCGTTCCTACTCCAACACTCGCTCTCTCCTCATGGCGGGACAGGCGCTCTACCCCACCACCCTGCTGCTGCTCACCATGGCCTTCACAGGTATATAACAGCACACACACACACACACACACACACACTATTGTATTTTCTGTTTCACTTTCTTAATAATTAGAGTGCTGCTGTTTTGGGAGTTTAAAAATAATAAATTAAGGA